>JAQBSW010005056.1:0-61518 GCA_029291075.1 Eudiplozoon nipponicum | reverse complement strand
ACTCCTTTTGCGTAACTTCATTTGGTGTGTCATCGCTTTCATTGTAATTGCGTCCGTAATTGATGTATGTGTCGTATTTTGCGAAGCGTTGGCTATTTTTAAAGGCATGTCAGTTATGTCTTTGTTCCAGTCCAATTTAATTTCTTTTTGAATTATTTTCTGCACGTTTAAGCAGGGCTTCAGCTTATTAATTGCTATAGCTTCAAAAGCCAGAAGCATTTTCTCTGTTTTTGCCATGTAGAGAACTGAAATAATGGCTATCCGGACTGGTTCATCGAATACAACTTGAGGCAACGAAACAAAATCGAGGCCAATTTGGAGGAAAATAAAACTCCCCAGAGAGTAACGCTTAGTGTTCCCTTTGGAGGTGATCTTCCAGCGGAAATCTTCAAACGAAAAGTAATTCGAGCGACTAAAGCACAGTTTCCATCAATACAGGTGAGAGTGGTGTTCAACACAACAAAACTGATGCGCACGAATGAAAAAGATAGCCTCTCTGTGACGTCAACACCTTTGTCTGTATACAAATTTCAATGTACCTGCAACGCTCAGTACATCGGCAGATCAAGAAAGAGGCTCGAAACTAGAATAAATCAGCATCTCCCTCAAAAACTATTAAAGAGGTCATGCTGTTAGTAGTAACAATTTTTCAGTTCTCTACAAGGCAAAAACAAAGAAAATGCTTCTGGCTTTTGAAGCTATAGCAGTTAATAAGCTGAAGCCCTGCTTAAACGTGCAGAAAATAATTCAAAAAGAAATTAAATTGGACTGGAACAAAGACATAACTGACATGCCTTTAAAAATAGCCAACGCTTCGCAAAATACGACACATACATCAATTACGGACGCAATTACAATGAAAGCTATGATACACCAAATGAAGTTACGCAAAAGGAGTGGTCTAAATTGCGCAAAAGTAGTGGTCTAAACTGCGCAAAACAAAGGCTAACATAACGAAGAGGAGATTGGTTACGACAAATGTACAGTGGGGTTGGATGAACGAATATACTAACGAATCCAAAACAATGGCTGTAGATACTGGTAGAAATAAGATTTATTAATAAATTTCATTCCATGGAGTACGTTGTTATGTTCTTATATATACATATATCTTTAGTTTCCATTTGATTATGGGTGTGGTAACTAGTCTGTATTGGTTGTAATTCTATTTCTTGTTTTCAAAAATTAGTAAGTGCATATGCGTAAAGTGTCTGAGAGAGTATGTTTGCGTGTAGGGTATTTTTCGTCGTAATCAAAGTGATATTTGAGATCTGAAGATTCCTTTATTGGTCAATTGATAGTTTACAGTCAAAAAGCGAACCGTCGTCAACTCTAGAGCCATCAATGCAAAAATGACCAGATCTAAGACATCATTTGCCAATACACCGATAAAATCCCCAACACGCAAACAGACATACGCTTGTACACTTACTATCAGCTCAAAATATATATATATATATATATATATATATATATATATAATGTCCATTCCTTCAAATATTACACAGAATATTTCTTATTTCGAAGAAAAAACATTAATAGCAAAGTGGATAAAAACCATTTATTTCGTGATTACTAAACATCGCTCTACAATCTTTCATTTATATACATTCCGGGTTTTCAATTGATTATGCTGGTGGCAACAAATCGCTCTGGATAGTTGTTATTTAGCAAAATTTTCCTCATGTTACACAGTTCTTCCTCGATCTTGTGTTCAGAGCAGATCATTCTGATTCTGTTTGCTAGGTTGTTGACTAAGATTCTTTTGTGGGATTTTGGCACACTGCTGCTGTAGTGACTGTATTGCCCGGTGAAAGTGGATTTTCTATATATGGCCAGTGTCTAATACCCATTTCCTTCTCGAGGGAGTTTGATGTCAAGGAAGGGAAAACTATTGTCTTTCTTTTCCTCGAGAGTGAATTTGATCTATGGATCGGCTCCTTTTGCTTGTTTGGGGATCTCGGAAGGGTCTGCTGCTTCTGAGATGAACAAAAATATATCATCTAAATACATTTTGTAGAGTGTGCACTGGTCAATTATACATTTTAGGCTCGTTTTTTCAAGTTGATACATGTATACATCTGCCAGGAGGGGTGCAATGCAGCTTCCCATAGCTACACCATTGATCTGGTGGTAGTATATCCATTAAAATGTAAATTGGACGTGTTTTGTACATGCTAATATGTGGTTTTTGATGTCATTGGTATCTATAGGGAAATCAAAAAACTCATTTTGAATAAGCTCACACAAGATCTTCGTTGTCTTATCCAGTGGTATGTTTGTAAATAAGGATGAGAAGTCAAGCGGGACCATTCTATTCTGTAGAATTCGAAGGATTCCTTGATAAAGTTTGCATTTATGATGCTTTGTATTGCTTGAGGTATATTGCAGAGAAACTTGGCTGGTTTATGTTGTGGAACGTTGATCATTGACATAAGACCTCATATTAGCATGTACAAAAAACGTCCAATTTACATTTTAAGGGATATTCTACCGCCATATCAATGGTTTAGCTATGGGAAGCTGCATAGCACCCCTCCTGGCAGATGTATACATGTATCAACTTGGAAAAAAAACGAGCCTAAAATGTATAATTGACCAGTGCGCACTCTACAAAAGGTATGTAGATGATATATTCTTGTTCATCTCAGAAGCAGCAGACCCTTCCCAAATCCTCAAACAAGCAAATGGAGCCGATCCAGACATCAAATTCACTCTTGAGGTAGAGAAAGACAATAGTTTTCCCTTCCTTGACATCAAACCCACTCGAGAAAAATATTGGTATTTGACACTGGCCATATATAGAGAATCCACTTGCACCGGGCAACACATTCACTACAACAGCAGTGTGCCAAAATCCCACAAAAGAAACTTGGTCAACAACCTAGCAAACAGAATCAGGAAGATTTGCTTTGAACACAAGATCGAGGAAGAACTGGGCTACCTGAGAAAAATTTTGCTAATGAACTACTACCCAGAGCGATTTATTGATGTCAACATCAGACCACGACAGATTCGCACTAGAGAGGATACTGTCAAACATGTTTACCTGAACATACCATTTAGAGGCGACGTACCTACCTCAATAATTGCACGGCGACTGATTTGAATAACAAAAGAGAATTTTCCCAGTTTTCATGTTAACGTCACATTTAGTATTCAGAGAATCATGAGGTTGGATACCAAATATCAATTGCCAATTCTCTCCTAATTATTTATAGTCTACAAATTCTCATGTATGTGCGGTAGCACTTATATCGGACGTAGGAAGATGCAATTGATATATAGAATCCAGCAACATTTACCACAGAAATTGATTAACAAAGGCTTGGCACCGTCAGGAAAGTCAGCTATTTCCGATCGTACATTGGAAATGGGGCACCCAGTCAATTTGACCAATTTATCAATTCTACATAAAGCAAAATCAGAAAAATTATTATTTATTTATGAAGCCCTTTATATAAATCAATAAGCAGCTGGCCTAAATATTCAAAAGTTTCATCAACATGATATTCTAATCGACTGGCCACGAATATCAAAACTCAACAACAATTTACTAGAATGCAGGCAAGATCGAACCCGCCCTCGACTAAACTCAACAAACATTCAATCAGATTGGAAACAAACTGAAGAGTAAAAACAGATGCACATACGGTGACAGAAATTTCTAAACAATATGAGCGTTCAACACTGAAATGCGCTCTTGCCCTGTTACCAAGTGAAGAACACATATTTGCGCGACAATGTGAAACGAAACAATACACTCGGAAAAATAGCACCCGTACACGTAACAGCGAACAATGCGCACAGAGGGTTAATTTTCTAGCCATCAATACAATAATGACCAGATCTCAGACATCAATTTGCAATACAGCGAGAATGACCTTTACATGCAAACAAGCACACATACAAACACAAACACATACATACTTACCAATCAGTCAAAACAACAAATAGAAGTAAAAGAGAGTCAGATTTGTTACCACAAGCATAATTAATTGAAAACCCAGAATGTATATAAATGAAAGATTGTAGAGCAATGTTTAATAATCATGAAATAAATGGTTTTTTTCCACTTTTTTGTTAATTTTTTTTCTTCCTAATTAGAAATATATATATATATATAAATATATATATATATATATATATATATATATATATATATATATATATTGTTAATTACTCCCTCAAATGTAAAAGTCAATCTGTTTAGTTGTTTCGTAGTAAAATATTTTGATCGAACTTAACTATAAGGCATTCTAAATTAAGTTTCAGTTATACGTCGTTTTCATGGTGAATAAATGAATATTTTGATTGTATTTTATATCGCATATGTTTGCATTTATCGTATTTCGTTATGTAAGATTTATTATGCTTGGTATATATAACATGTTGTCGCGAGGTCCTGCATATTGTTAATCTTCTTATATTAGTTAGTCGCTAATTAAAGCATATCTTACTTTCAGTTTTAGAAAGATGCCCAAATTCGTTTCTTGTGCGGACGCTTTTGCTTGTTACTTTAATTTGGTAATGCATTGGCCAATTGTGTGTATTTCGTAACAACCGCATTTCTTTCTTATTTTTCCTAGGCGGAATTTATCCAAACTCACGACAAAGATTAAACGAAAATTTCATGAAACCAGTCTACTATATGAATTGCTTTTTCTACACTATATAATTTTTATTTTATATTCCCAAATATATGTATATAATGCGTCATGCCTTCATATCAAGATCGCAACCTTGATTATTGTAATCACAGCAAAATTTTTGGTGGCTAATCTTATTAACTATTTAAACTTACGGATGCCACTTTTTTGCTATTGTTCATTCGATGACATTTTCACACACGGTATTTTCTGTGCCTGCTGCTTATATATTTTTTTACTTAATCATGGCCAAATTGAATGCTATATCTTGTTGCTAGAATATTAGGGTTCTCAGTTTTGTTAATTGCCGTTTAAAATAAAAAACCTAATTAACGCTCTAAATTTTATTCGAATACTATTTTGACGAATATAGAAATTACTTGTGCTCAAATAGTGCCCAGTTTCGTTGATAATAGCAATGCTTTTCTAATTTATTGGATTGCGATACTTCTCTCTGGATTGGCTTCACCGGCAGGTCATTCTGAATTCCACTGACTAGCGGTATTAAATTTCGTGTTATGTACGTGTAGGCGCTAATATGCTTGAAATTGTGAACAATAGGAGGTTTGGAGAAAGAAGTCAGTTAATCATTTACGTAAAAAAATCAAAACACTTTGTGTGTGAAATGCGATGTTTCCACTCAAAGTTTTATACGTTGTTCTCGTGATTCTACTTAATTTTTAATTATAATTTATGCTGCAAGATCTCAGTACTAACTTTTTAAACCTGTATTCCAAATAGCAAAGTTTGCCATAATTATTGGGGTAAATTTGCATTTATTCATGTTGAATAGATCACCTTCTTGGTTGGCGTCGCGTTTGAATTTAGATCGGTTATCTTGTATTTTTCTCATGACAGATCTATATCCACTCTCTTAAATAATAATAATTCCCAATTCTGTAACGAGTGAAGCAAGTCGTTGCCTGCTAACAATTTGAAGGTTTCTAAATTAATCATCTTGTAGATTAAGATTGATCACCAATTACACTCCAGCAGAAGATAAAATTGAAAAATGTTTAGTTTATTAAATAATTAAAATTTCCATGTAATTCGTTGCTGTAATAGCATAGAAGATTGGTTTCAAGGCTCTGAACCAATTGCTATTGGGTTCAAATCCCGGGCGATGTCCCATTATAAAGTGACCGCTCTAAGAAATGAATTGCATTTTTTAACTTATGCAAAGCTACGTTTATGAAAACAGCTCGACCTCGCATTACCATTGAATTTAATATTCCGTGGTCTTCAGGAAAACGATTTGATTAAGGTTTAAATATTAGGGTCCACTTGTTGGAATTCCAACTCGAATGCAATAACCTGGAAAATCCACCATAGAAAAAGTGAGAAATGTATACATGACAACTGCATGCAAGTGGCGGATAATGTTGCAAAGTCGATGATTTGCAAGACTCTGAGTCAAGTGCCCAAAGTGTATAATCTCAGCCGCGGAAAGATTGACTGAAATGACGTTGATAACAATTATTTAATTCCAGAATGCAATCTTAATATAAACGCAAATTTCATTATATATTTCAGTATAAAAAATGCATTGTATCACATAGGAAAGGAAAAACATTCAGTAGGCCAATGGTAGGATGGTCACTTGTTAGAGTCTCTGATCACGCAGAAGAGGTGCCCAAGTTCGAGCTCCCTACTCGCAAATTTTAGACATTACGTGAAGAGATCTCAATAAGGGCAACTTCGATCTATTGGATGAATAGATTTTTCTACGTTATAAATTGCGTTTTATATAACCAGAAGCGTAAATATAAAATGAGATTGGAGTTCATATCTAACGTAATATTTAATATATATATATGTATATATATATATATATATATATATATATATATATATATATATATATACTGTACATTATGTCCGTTGCCTTCTGAATATTGCTAAAAGTATATTTCTAATTAGAAAGGGAAAAATTAATATCACAGATAATGACCATTTATTTCGGGTTTACTAAGCTTCGCTCTACAATCTTTCATTTACATACATACTGGGTTTTCATCTAATTATGTGGGTGGCAACAAATCTGACTCTGTTTTACTTCTATTTCTTGTTTTGGCTGATTTGTAAGTGTTTATGCGTTTGTGTTGCATGTAAACGTCATTCTAGCTTTATCAAAAAGTAATGTCTGAGATCTGGTCATTAATTTATTTATGGCTTGAGAGTTACCAACTTTTTGCATTGTTGGCTGTTGCGTGTACGAGTGCTTTTTTTTCCGAGTGTAGTCTTTCGTTTCACATGTTTGCGCAATTTCGCTTTCTTCTCTTGGTAACAGCGCAGGTGCGGATTGCAGTGTTGAACGCACATATTATTTCGAAATTTCTGTCAGCGTATATGCATCTGTTTTTCCTCTTCAGTTTTCCGCCAATTCCGATTGAACGTTTGTTGAGTCTGGTCGAGAGCGTGTTCGGTCTCGTCTGGATACTAGAAAATTGTTATTGAATTTTGTTTTTCGTGGCCAGTTGATTAGAATATCATGTTGATGAAACTTGTGAATATTTCGGACATGCGTTTGTTGCTTGATATAAAAAGCTTCATAAATATATAATAATTTTTCTTGTTTTGCTTTATGTAGAATCGAGAAATTGGTCAAATTGACTGGGTGGCCCGTTTCCAATATATGATCGAAAATATCTGACTTTCCTGACGGTGCCAAGCGTTTGTTAATCAATTTCTGTGGTAAATGTTGATGGATACTATGTTTACTCAATTACTTTTCGTACGTCCGATATATATTTAAGCTACCACACATATGAGAATTTAGTAAACTATAAATGAATATATATATATATATATATATATATATATATATATATATATATATCAGATCGTAAAACAGTAATTTTGACTTCAGATCAAATATACTCCTACGATAATCTAAGAATAAACTAAAATATTAATTAATATCTAGTATAAAATAGCATCTAATGCATGTTTTGGTGTCTTACAAGATGTGTTTAAAAATCAGGACAAGTTGTTTCTGAGCAAAATCATAGTGCAAAAATATGGACATTTATAATGAGAATCTATATCGACGACACAAATGAAATTGATACATATTATTTTCTATTAATAAAAATATTTATTTCATATATAAAAAAAATATATATATATAATCAACAATTGTTCTTAATAATATTTCTTTGAAGGGATACATCAATCGTGTATCCATTGCAAATTTTCAAGGCCATACCAATAATTAAATTAGCAAGTCGCTATAGCACAAACAGCTATCCCCATTCAATTATGGCATGTTTTGCATTTATTGTCAACTGAATGTGACAAAATGCTAAGATTTACCGCACTGAGAGCGTTAACTTATTCAGAGCAAAGTGCACGCGATAAGCCGCTACATAACTAATGGCTAGTGCGGCAATGCGTTTGAACTTAAGGCATCCGGAAAATCTAATTTGTTGGATTTGCACGGTGTCATTCACGTCATCTGTCCTTAAAAAGACAAACTGCCAAAATTTGGTTTAAGTACCTTGTAGGCCTTGTAGATTAAATCGTTTTCTATTGTTAAATGTATTTTAGGAAAAGAAAAACCTTTTTTTGCCTTAATGAAAGGCATTTCTTTAAGCTTAATCACATTTCTTATTTTGATTTGTCTTTGTGAATTATAATTTATTTTCCGCCTCATTTGCGTAATAATGATAAGGTTAAATTTTAATTTGTCACAGATAGCTACGAAAATATATTTAACTAATTCCGTAAATAGCACTAGATCTGACATGAAAAGTCTATTCATACCGTTGACTATATAATGGTATTATCAACAGGCCTTGATTATTATAAGTAAATCACTACAATAAAATAAAATACTTCTTGCGATCACAATTGAGAAGTCAATTTGGTAGCTATTGTTATTAAAATAAGGTTCAATTGAGATCAAACAATCGTTCAAGGAAAAGTTTTGATTTATGTCAATTGAATTAAAAGGTTGTGGTTTTTCGATATTGTCAACGAGGACGATCGATCCTTCCTATCGTATTGTTTATTGCCATGAATAATTATGGATTGGAATCACAGTTTTGAATATTTTACACTGAATAGCGTCAAACGAAATATGTTGATTAAGTTTTCGAATTCGAAATTAATACCAAATTTTAGTATTCTTATTTTATATTTGCTTCTTAATGGTATAAAATTTACAATCTCACTTTTCATGAAAAAATGTTATGAAGTGGATGTAGTAAATTTATTTGCTATAGGATTAGTGTGAAAATTAGACAACTGTCAACGAAAATTCTGGCTGGTTTAACCGAACACGTAATATTAATATGCATGAAAGCGTGGTTTGAATTTTTAGAATGCCAGAATGCAGCAAGCATATAAAACAGTAAAGCAAATTCAGCAAGCCAATGATGTTAATAATGTGTGACTACATAATGTAAATTACTATTACTAGTGTATGAATAATGTACTTCCCAACTAATAATAATACTCAAACTGATATTTCCTACACAAAGGGGATTATAACTGTTAGGCTTTAACAAAAATTATCTGATCAAAAACATTCTTAATATCAATAAAATCAATTACGTTAAGCGAAAACGTTAACGACATTTCAATAAAGTTACATAAATTTGATCTATTAAATGCTTAAATCTTGTCCAAATTTATTTAAATCAAGTTTGCGAACTTGAAGCAGGCACCCCTTTTCGGTGTTTTTAATCAGTCGTCGAACAATATAGCAAAACTACCGTCAGTCAAACGTACCGACGCGTTTCGACCTTTCATGATCATCATTAGTGTACAACGGCAAACTAACCATCGAGGATCAAACGCATTGCATATATATATGGAAAGCATAGTTAGATATACGGCTCCAACATCTAATAGTCTCACATACATTTTACTTGATTGGAAATTTTGGCTGAATAATGTGTATGCAGTCACGAACATTAACTCATTGCAGCCTTCGTCACACATACTGTTACCACCATCCGTGCAGTCAATGATTGTTTACTTGTAGTACTTATATTTAAGTGACGAAAGATGCACAATTTAGTGTTCCTGACTGCATAGAAATTGTGCAGCCGACATTTCTAATCAAGTATAATTTATGCGAGACGACTAGATGTGAGAGCCGCAAATCTAAGTTTTCTTTCCATATTTAAACATTGGCTCTCACTAGTAAGTTTTTCGTCGAATTCTGATGATGATCATGGAAGGTCGCAAGGCTTCAGGATGTAAGACCGATTGTAGTTTTGATATATATTGTTCGACGACTGGTTAAACACAAGCTCACAAACTTGATTTTAAAAATTGTTACCACCACCTGTGCAATCAATGATTGTTTAATTATCCACGGTTAATCACCTTCTACTGGAGCTACAGGTGACTGGCTGCTTAAAAATACTATTAATCTTTTGTGCGAATTCTTTGCTGATTACAGACAATATTTAATAATCTAATACATTCAACTTCACTACAGTAATGAAAATTTAAATTTGAATATGATGAAAGGTTGACAGAAATCTTACACGACAACCTTAATAATGATGTTCAGTCACAGAGAAAAATGGCAAACTGTTTTGGCTGTTTGCTTGGGGAAATTTTCGAGTGCTTAAATTCCGCTATGTATAAATGATGATTAAGAAGCTGGTTTAAGATTGATTTTGTTTACACAGTATGCAGCATTTCTGAAAAATCAATGTCATCGCTTACAAAGGAGAGAAAATCACAATTATAGGAATTTTAAATAGCTGATTTAACAGGCAATGCAAATGCATTCTGCCGAACGTTATATAATTCACGTTAGAATATCTATTTAAATTTCCACCCAGCTCAATTTTCCATTACACTGTTCATCAATGGTAACAATATATTTCTCCTACACACGATGACGTCCACTTCACCAGGTTTGATATATTACTCAATTTAAATAGAAAGTATGGCTTACAGTTTCCTGATATAATGTGTTGTCCAGTGTAAATTGGAATTGCCATCTTTGCTCTATTAAAGAGACTCCATGAAGTGGCTTTTGTCAAAATAAAGCAAAGGTGTATATTAAAAATGGTAAAAATAGGATTCCAATTATAATCCAAACGGAAAAATAGATCTTGTATTTAAGCACAACTATATTGTAAAGCAGGTGTATACAACACAATAAATTAAGGCACTTTTTACCCCAAATTAACGCCACCGCAATGGAAAACTTCGGAAAGCCAGGAGAAATAAGTTGGATCAAATGCATATATTATACAGCAACGAACAACATTTGAGAGACGCACAAGTGAGCACACACATGACTGCACATATAATCTACCGGTTTATACAAGCTACTACTACCACCCTAAAAATAAATTAACGAAATATTAAACAATATTCTAATTACGTTACATATAGAATATTATATATATGAATATAAATATATATATATATATATATATATATATATATATATATATTTCTAATTAGGAAGAAGAAACCATTAATAACAGTGGATAAAGGCCATTTATTTAACAAGCACCTGACCTTAATATTCAAAAGTTTCATCAACATGAAATTCTAATCGACTGGCCAAAAATAACAAAATTCAACAACAATCTACTAATATCCAGTCAACACCAAACAGGCCCTCGACTAGGATCAACAAACATACAATCGGATTGGCAACAAACTGAAGTGGAAATAACAGATAGGCATACGGTGACAGAAGTTTCCAAACAATATAAGCGTTTAACACTGCAATCCACACTGGCGCTGTTATATCATGTGCAGAAAAAATGTGCGCAACAAAGTGAAACGCTAAACTACACTGGGCAAAATAGCACTCGTACATGTAACAGTGAACAATGCGCACAAATGGTTAATTTTCAAGCCATTAAAACAATAATGACCAGATCTCAGACATCACTTTGCAATACTGCGAGAATGACCTTTACATGCAAACACGCATACAGTCTTACCAACCAGCCAAAACAAGAAACAGAAGTAAAAACGAGTCAGATTTGTTACCTCTAGCATAATCAATTGAAAACCCAAAATATATAAATATTTATGATTGTATAAGCGATGATTAGTATTCACGAAATAAATGACCTTTATCCACTTTGTTATTAATGTTCTTCTTCCACTAGAAATATACTGTGTAATATTAAAAAGATATGGATATTATAAATATATATATATATATATATATCATGAAAATGTACAGTGGGGATTGGATGTAGAACGATATATATATATATATATATATATATATATATATATATATCTGAATACATAAAAACAAAGTACACCGTTATATAAGAATAAACCGTTTATCATACATTGACAGGTTCTCTAAGTATCCACTCCAATAATAAACCATCTGTTATGATATTAATACTGTGATAATATATAATGACGCACACATACTTAACCTTGTTATAATTAAAACGACATTACGTTAATTCTGCATAGTCATTTTGTATTTATTTATTTTATACTAAGCTGATTGCTTATTTACAATTTCCAAATTTATTCTGTTCCTAGGCTGTGATATTTTAAAATTTCAGAAATGACTAATTAGCAAACGTGCAATCAGCAAGACATTTGATAAAAAAAACGCAATACTGAAGCAGATGGTAATTTGATAAATAGTACTTTTTGAAAACTCTTTGTATTACCATTATTGCAACTATAAAATTAGAGAAATAAAATTTTAAGAAATTCTGAAAGCAGGCGTTTCGCTGCAATAATGTACTAATTAAGTTAAAATATGTAGTTCTAATGTAAAAAAATACATAACGTAAAGAAAAGATATTTTATTTGATTCATGAAGTAACACATTTTTTAACACATATATTAAAATTTATGCCATGTACGTAACAAAATAATTATAACTGGTCGCTTTTATTTGTGCCTTACATTAATATCTGAATGCTATGTGTTCGAGTTGAAAATGATAATTACCCGTGTTGTAAATTTGTTCTTGAGTTTGCCTAGCTTTATTCTGATATTTTTATAAAATGATACTGTGCCAAATCGACTAGGAACTGGGGAAATTAAGTTCTGATAAAAATGACATGAGGCAGAGTATGTAGACAAAGCATATACCGTTTGATCACTTTACATTATTTATCATTATTTATGCTCATTTGCATAATTAGACCGCGTAACGCAAGTGTAACAAAGTATTCTTTACCATTTTCAGGTGAAAATTTAGGCTTTGTACCAAGAAATAATTGTAGATGACATAAAATAGAGCCATTGTTACATTCACAATTTCTTTTATTGTTATTATGTTAAATTCAAAGGTATATGATGGCGACGCGGCCACCTGGGGCCACAAGGGATTACGGTTCGGAGAATGCAGAATTTTTTTGGCTCTGGCAAGCACAATCACCCAGTCTTCACAACTCAGCTGTGAACACTCACACTACTGCTCAAAGACGATTAAACTACCATAAATGCTGTCTCATTGTACGTGTTTGGACTCAAAATATCGATAAACAGATACGAGTTAAACATTTGATTAATTAAATAATGTCTTTAATTTTTATTTAATTTAATTGTGCCTTATAAGCTTTGTGAATGTTACGACTTAAGTGTAAATTAGATGCAACATAACGTTCTGCATATATTCCAAAATAGGTGGTAGTACTGCTAGGAATATAATCAATATCTGCTTTCATGATCATGTACGTATCAAATAATATAATGTACTCACAATGAAAATAGAATAAGCAATGATGATTAAAAATCTGAATTTATAACTGGAAGCAGACAGACTCAAATGACATGAAGTAAGAATTTCGAACAATATTGACCCAGAGATCTAGAATAACAAAAATTATATTCGAATTATAGTTTAAATCAAGTTTATAGTACCTTTTATATGTACAGAGATAAAGATCATTTGAATTATCAATGTCCTTTCATTAAACTGCTACTCTGTTATGTTGTTGTTCTAGAACTAGCTTTATTAATGACGCCATTCTCCTTATTTGAAATATATCATTCCAAATAATTTTCCTAGTTTTTGTATTGTCTATGCAGATAAAAATATCAAAACTATAAATTTATTATTCACGAAATTTCAAATATCGAAAAAATAATTGTATGGCCTATGTGCGGATTATGAGAGTTTGCACAAGGAGGAGGAATGTTGGTAATGTGTGTAGTGGACCTACAAAATGGCCGTTCAAACGTCTTCCTACAAAAGGTGAGAATCTATTAATTACTCAAGTAGATGCAGATAACGTGATTTCCTGAAAGCTTTGTTGTGCATTCGATTTATTTATAGTAGAAGTTTTTTTCATGTTGTTTCTGATTTGCTGATTGGCGGCAACTAGATAAGCAGGAAATGTAGGATGTTGCAATCGCTCTGTTGTCTATCACCAAAAAACTGGCAATCTGAAATATCCTCTGAATATAAGACGATCACGATTAGAGATTGAATCCGGTCAACGCCAGAGAAAGTCTATGTAGGATTATGAAATCTGACGGGAAACAGAGCAGCAATAGCATCGCGCAAAAATAGTTAATATGGAGCAAATGTTTAGTCTACAGTCAAGTCAGATTGCGTGATCACAATTTTGAACATTTGTTAGCAAAGGAATATTTAGGTGAATGTTTGGAATTACATCGAAAAATGAAAGAAAAGCCGAAAATATTCCTCTTGCGAGGTATAATTATTATTGTAGAGAAGGGTTCGTACCAAATTTAAGCAACTGTTTTATGATTTGTCCATAGATTTACTAAAAGATATATTACAGGGTACCGAAGTTGCCGTGGAGCAAATACGTTAACTTCTTCATCACTGATATAATGCAAAAAATCAATTGATTGTAATTCGAAAAATGTTAATTCTAATGTTTGGTGATGACACACGAAGAAAATTCTTGCGGTGTTCAAAATATTTGAGAGCAGCAGAAGAAAATTTGACTGTGGGTCATCATAGGCAATGCGAGGTTTAAGTTCATGCTTACTGAGCATACTCGATCATTGTTAATAAGAGAAATTTCGCGTAAACCAATGTAGCGAAAATATGGCTTTTGATAATGACCAACTGCGTTCTAGAGACGTGAATATTACGAAGTGGATAACTGGGTATTAGGATTACTGCATACGTTATGATATGAGGCCCATGACGACTTATTTCTGCACAAGGCTTTATCCATTAGTAAGTCAGCGTGTCAGGTAACACGAAAGTGGACTCAAACTTAAGTCATACAATGCCACTATAAAATGTTTAATCGATAAAAAAATAAGCATTGATTTAATCAATTTTTTTAAATCTAGGGTACTCTATCCTCTATGTGGGAATAATATACTGCCTTAAAGTTGTACATAATCGGTAAAAATTTGTGAGCTCATCATACATGATCTTTGGTTTTGGAGGCCTGAAACGCATGTAAGCCGTGTTACATTGTTAAAATAAGGAGGTTCGATAAATTGTTTCAACCTATCTATTCTATTCGATGTAGGTGTTGAGCCTGCAATAAAAAATTAAAATTTCCGCTCTCAAAATATAACCTGGGACGAACGGCGATACTTGGATTGTAGAAGGGCTAAGGCAACATCGTTAACAAAAAGTGCTTTTCTGTGGATGTGAGGATGCGGATGAACGAAGACGGAAAGTGAAACGCGTCTCGGTATCCTGGACTAATTTATTACTTATAAAAATTTTACGACGAGAATTTACATATTGTGTATTATCCTTGGAATGTAGTAAACGTAGAAACTGACTAAATAGGTGTAATTCAATGCTGTACAAGAGTTGTGATGGAAATGTAAATATAGCTTAGTAAATAAGAGAACAATGAGTAGTTAGAAATAATGTGCCGTGTCATTATATTCTTATAACATGTGGCACACTCGGAAACACATTGCCAAGCCTTCTGACTAATTCTGTGATTCTAGAAACAATCGTTTATATGTTTGAGAAATGGAGTGACTTTAATTAAATAATTTCCTGCGGTGGCCTGATTCCAAAAAAGGTTTGTGGAGCTGCGTTTTTTTAGAGTAGACTATGGGTAAATCGACTAAATTTTTGCAAACGAACATAATTAGATGGCATAGGAATAGAACTGTATGTGGTCGTTTTAAGATTATATCTTAATTACATCTCGGTATTAAAATTTCTCGTAAAACGTAAACAGGTGTACTTTTTTTAACAGGCGCTGACCATTTAAATGAGAGTTTAGAAGTAAATGCCAATCCTGTACGTTGGTGATTGTAATCGAGTCAAAATTGGACGATTTTGTTGCGGCTAATGCATGAGAGACCATTAAACAATTAAGAGAAGCCGGATTGTGCTCGACGCTTTTAAAATAGATGAATCTAGCTATTTTTTCATGATACAATTTAACAATAATTGATTGCGCGGGTGGTGGTTACAATTCTTTAAATCAAGTTTGCGAGCTTGAAGTAAACACCAATCCCATTGTTTGTTGTTCGACGACTGGTTAAATACAATGGGATTGGTGTTTACTTCAAGCTCGCAAACTTGATTTAAAGATTTTTTTCGTGATGTCTGACTTGATTTGCAGACGGCTGTTTTGCATGGGCAAATGAATCGCACGAATTATTCGTGGACTGTGAACATGAATTGCAAATGCCTGTGTTTCCTAGACGCGTTGTTGACAAACTGGAGTGAGATAACCGTTCACCTGTCTTGAAATGTGTCGTCACGGGAAACTTATAACTCGTAATACTTAGGGCGATTTTGAATGATTAAAAAATATTTATATTCGACTCTAAAGTTTACCATAAAAGTGGCTACTAGTCATTCTAGATGGATTTGGTTAATTGGACCATCGCTTGAAATTAATGGACAAGTCTGACTATGAAAGCGAGTCAAAAATTATGATGGAGAAGTTGGTAATTGGTTAAAGGGCGTTGAAAATTGTAATGAGATTCGAGCCGGTATCATATTGGACGCCTTGAAAATAAAGATCCAGCACAAACATGATAGCTGTTACTTGAATTGTGCATGCGGCGTTAATACGAATAGCCATCCACCATGAATTGATGACTTTTGTCGCAAATAGACGCAGCACGACTCTGGTGGTTGATATGGGTACTTGAGCACTCCGCGGACGAAATCAGTAATGTGGACGTCCAGAAATGTTGGGAATATTCTTTGTCGAAAACAAAATACATTAGGTCAACATGGTGGTCGTTATTATTAATTTTGACGTGGAGGTGAAGCGAATAACAATTCTTTAAGTATTGAAGACGAATATTTTTTTCAGAATAGGCCAGTAGCCTATTGTTCATTGTGGCGAGATACTTGGATACAGTTAAATGAAGATCTACGTAATGGCTGCTTGAGAAGGTGGAAAATGAGGTTTGTCGATGGAAATGAGCTGCGTTTTGGTTCTAGCTGCACACGTCCGCCAATCAGTTCTCTTTTTCGATGAGCGGGAAAATTTATTAGTGCCGTTAATTAGAGTGGCTGCCTGTCTACATCAGTGTATAATTCAGATGCCTAGCAGACTGATTAACTGACTGGTTTATTATTATCAAGGAAATGTTATCAGTTTTTTCAACGCACACTGTTTAATTGTTTGCCTCTCTACATTTTGTTATATGTATGTATTCTGTATGCTTTTTGATCGGACACTTAAAGCAACTATTCAATTCTATTTTTCTCTGCGCTATTGCATTAATGTTGATTTGTGCTTTATTTTGACTTTCTGCGGTACAAGCGGTACAAATGTAAATTAGATTTTAATATTTGAACTTTGTATTAAATTTAAACAGTATGTAAATATATTCAAACTATTTCTCAATTATTACGTCGTATAGAAAGGTAACGGGAGATAGAGTGCCACGTAGAAAATATTTGTAATTTTCCTGTGCAAACTTTTTTATGTTTCATGAAGTTTTTTTTTTAAATTAATGGCTGAAGAATTTTACAGTAAGTATATATAAGCCAGCAGTTATTAGCTATCTTCAGCCTTTGAATCCTATTCTCAAAATTGTTACTCGCCACCTTATCTTCTCACTGGATATAGCGTAGTTATTGTAGTTGGATTCAGTTCATTGCACTATTTTTAAACGTAAGTGGACCTGCAGCATACAACATAGACTATGAGGACCGATTGGTTATATGAGGATGGAGCAATTTGTGTTGGGTCAAATGGGGTGGACAACTACAACTATGCAATAAACAAATTATTCTGTGGTTTTGAAATGAATAATACAAGTGTTCATTAGGATGTTTTGCCAGATCAAGCATGCACATCGGTTGATTGGATAGTTCTACCATATTGCGCACATTACTGTCTCCCTAGGTAAGAATACTTGGATGGTATTAATGAATAAAAACTGCATAAATATGGGTATGAATATTTATTTTCTCCCTGTGCGCTTGAAGCAAACGCTCTGTCTTCTTGTTTTGGCTTATTAGGAGTGTGTTCTTCAGCAAATTGTGGACAGTTTTGCAAGGAGAGAAGAACAGTTGTTAGATGTGGCTGATGGATTACGGCAATTTAGATCACCTTCCCAACAGATATACTAGATTAAGACATAAATGCCGGACCATAATTTAATTGACCTCTGCTGTACCGAAGATAAATCTTTCATGAATGTCAGTAGAACGTGCTAAGGATCACTCTGAAGATGATATGCAGTCGTTGTGGAATGAGGGATACACGCATGGATACCGAGTTGCCTTAGGCTCGAGAACATTCACGAATGTTGCGAACCAACTCATAAGCTTACGAGACATTATATGAAAACATATAAAATAAATACTACGGAAAGCTCTAAGGTAAGCTTAAACAAGTAAAATAGAAAACGTAAAGAATTCGTGGTCATAAAATTTCATGCGCTTAACATAATTGAAATGCCTTTTTGGATAACGGCAGGTGAAGATTGCTGTGAGTTTTTGTCTTGAACCCTAGATGAAAGTAGTCTGATGATCGATATAACGAAAATGAAGTCAGAATAAAAGTTGGTGAACGCCAACGCAGAATGCAATCTATTTTTGTGCGTATTATTGCCTCCCCATCTTTATATTGCCTTTCCACTATATATGCATTCACAAAAACATTTAATATATCATTATTGTCTAATAATCTTTAAAATGTGATGGGTAACGTTTTTATGCATATCATTGAACTCAGGCTAAAAACTATCAGACGAATAAAAACGCAATTCCCTATTACACAAAGTTTTAAAAAACCATTTTGTTTTAGGAGACAAAAACTGTTGAAATAAATAAATTGCGCTATTCATGTTTTCTCATGGAAAACCGATGTGCACAAAACGCTACGATTTCTAAATTTGAGCAAAACATCTAGGAAACCTAGAATATCATCTTCGTCGATTTCGATCGATGCCGCAAAATAAATGTATACAGTAGTTCTCGAGCATTGAATCGATTAATTTCGGTCCGGCTTGTGCATAAATATTTTGCAGCGGACTAAATTTTGATTACATCCACTATCAAGCAATTTCCACCATGTGTTAAAGAAAAAAAATCTCGCTGCAATCTGCATCTAGCATTATCTATAATCGGAATTTCACATATGAGAAAACATAAATTGACAGACTTAGTAGAAGATTGAACTTAAGCTTCGCAAAATAAGATTGGTGTTGCATGCACATCCATTAATAATTCTATCATATCGTGCGAAACACGCGACGTTCTAATTAAATGTTTATCATTTTAATTAAGGCTAGGTGCACACGCATGTCTCCCTATCTGCGGCTATTGCAAAAAATAAACTTCACGGCGCAAACAAATGCAATTTATTAGTGTATTGTCATTAACATGGAGGTTTATAAACCTCATTTGTATCTTTGCTTAGTTTTGTTTCTTCTAGTGAAACTCTCTTGGGCAAGATTCGTTTTTGTGTACTAATTTAATTACTGTGCGTTATTTATCCTGTACTGTTTATACACTGAATCTAATTTAAACATGGCAATTTAGAAGTCGCCGTTCTATTTATTTTTCTTTTATTTTTCGCTTTTGCTTGTGATATAATACAAGACTTATAATTATACACACGGTTTTATTATGTTCAAGTTCGAATAGACAACTTTGAATCACTCTTGTATTTTCTGTCAAAACCTTATTATTAGTTTTCGTTTAATTTGCAGAGGTTGTTTTTGCTACTGTAGTTTTCATTTTTAATACTATTATTCATACTATTAATTTTATTACAATAAAATTTCAATCGGATGCCGTTACCAACAGACACGTAGTTATAAAATTATTCAACTCAAATTACAGCCAAAATTTATAAGTTAAATTTAACCTTTCTTTCACGTATTTATTTAAATCAAATTTGAGATTTTGATAGAAACACCATTCCCAATGATATAAATCCATTTGTCAGTTTAAACTAAGAATTGCATAATGCGGAAAAGACATTTCATTCAGTAGAACGGTTTCGTCCGTAATAGGAACACCATTCAATAATTTCAATAATTTGCCTCGAACAAGGCTCGAACCTTGGCACGTCTGCTGCGAAGTCTGTTGCACTTAACATTGCGTTACTCTGCAGTACACTACACACAGTTTCCAGTTATGTAATAACTAATGTTCTTTTTGGATAGCCTTTCATTTAGGTGCAACCTAAGTGATATCTCTTTATGCCTAAAGTTCAAATTAGCCACTCTCATTCTGACCTCATATATCAGAAATTGCTACATTAAAACTCATTAAAAAAGTATTTTAGTTATTCCGGCTGTGATTGCGATTAACCAATTTAACTTTGCGATCTTGCTATAAATACCAGTTCCATTATATACAGGCATTTGTCTGCTTTCCAAATTATTAATTGGAGTCGTCAAGTTTTTTTCAGCAGATTTGCAAGCGTCTTTTTAGAGACGAACGATATATTGTGCCGCTGCTTCAGATAAATGACAATACGGGTGCATTTGATCTTTGTGTACATTTATATTTTATCCAATATTTCATGTGCAACACTTTAGCTCATTTTGCCGCTAATTTAGGTAGAAATTTAAAAGTTTAAGCTAAACTCGGTGTATAATCAAGTTTTATTTTCCTATAACACAATCTTCATTCGTTAAAATTCTGCACTGAACTGATTTTTTATGTCAATTTTGTTTCAAAAAATATACCAACAGCTGTCTTATGTACACGTTTGAATTTAGTGTTAAATACGGTTGTTTTGGCTTTTGATGCTAACTAAATTTTATTGATATTATTTTTATCATGCAATTTAGCATTTGAGTAATAATCAGATTCGTTCAACTATACGATTCAGGACAAATGAATCAAAAATTAAAAAATATTAATTACTATAATCATGGTTGCGATCTTGATATAAAATCTGACCCAATAAGTACATACATTTGTTAGTTTAAACTAAGTATCTTATAGTGTAGAAAAGACAATTCATACAAAAGATCGGTTTTGTCCCTAATGAGAACTCATCACGTTCTGGCCAGAAATTGCCGTGGACAGACCTTCAACTCGGGCACGTCTGTTACAGAATCTAGTGCTATAACCACTGAGCGTTTAATATATAACTGTAAATTATGTGTAGTGTGCAACAGAGTTGCTTAAATGATAGATCACAAGATTACGAAGCAGACGTGCCCAGGTTCGAGACCTGTCCGCGGAAAATTCTGGCCATTGCGTGATGAAATTATAATAAGGACCAAACCGGTCTACTGGATGAAATGACTTTTCTACACTATACAATGCTTATTTTATACTGTCAAATGTCTGTACTTAACGGGTCTGGTGCTTATATCACGATCGCAACCTTGATTAAAGTATAAGACCACAGTCTGTTTTTTATCAATATCCTTCCAAAATGGGACTTGAAAAATTATTTTAACACAAACGTTTTAGGAACATTCTATTCTATCAGCTCGGTAGAATAACATTGTCAATTAAAACTAAAGAGAGCTAACGCTATACATCTATCAGCTACAACATTTATAACTTCAAATTAACTTCAATTGAAAACGAGTTGTTTGATAAACGTATTCAGAAAAAGTTTAAACTAAAAGTGTTCAATAAGAAATTTTGAAGTTCAAACACTTCAAACGCCCTCGTTCTTTAATTTGCAATGCTCAAGTGGAATTCATAGTGTCAAATTTATTTGAATTTAATGCGATATATCCTTTCATAATATTGCCAAATATTTTTTAATAAATATTTAAAAATTAATTTTGCTTTAGGGTTAAAATTTGTCTTTTAAACGAAATTTATGATAAGCCTATAAATATATATATATATATATATATATAATGTCAATATGGCCTGGGCATTGCATCATGTAGTAAATGGAATTCATGCTATAGGCTGGCTTTGTCCTTTTTGGGAAATTGTAAAATACCGTCCAGAACTATCCGCGGTCGGGAGTAGAATCGGGGAAATTTGCACCAAAGTCTGTACTTCTATCAGCTACATTTCCTGTGAGGCATAATATACTTGGTTTTAAGTCAGACAAATCTTTTTTTAGACTTTCCATCAAATGGAACTTATTTGAAATTTCTCGTCTCCTGAAGATCCAACCAGCCGTCTCCAATATGTCGTAATGCAACTAAAACCATGCAGCTTTGCGACTTTATTTTCAATAATATCATAATCCTGCCGTTAGACATCTCTAGAATGTAACCTCCCATTTCGGCATCATACCTGATTTATAATGATAAATGAGTTTCGGCTGATTAAATCTTCGCGTCTTCACAAGTAAAAATGGCTAACCAAAATGCTTAAGTTGGTATAAGACTTCAAATTTGGTGAAATGTGCCACATAAGTGGCACAATGGGGAGAGTGGCGGACTTCGAAGCAAATGTATCTCGGTTCAAGTCCATTTCGCGAAAAATTTAAGATATATATATATATTGGGTAACGAATATAGTGCATTGTGTTTGATTAATTTATCCACATTATCAGCAATAGCAAAATATTTGCATAATAATCAAAGGATTTACATCCGCCTACCTCGCTAATCTATAAATACGCGTTATTTATAATGGCACTTTTTTAATGAAGCAAACCGTATTTGTTTAAAAATATATTTTACTTGAAAAATTTGTCTTAAGATCAGGAATAATAGAAAGAATCTACAATTAAATTTAACAAATAAAGTTCGTCAATTTTACCGTAAATATTGACTATATCGGCCAACGAGCAAACCAGTAGTTCCCATTCTATCGCTAATTGGCATTATTTTATCAGTTGCTTTACTTTTCCAATAAGCCAATCCGTTTAGAACGGCGACGGTTTTACTGCAAATTAATAATAAGAACGATTTTGAGTAAGATTGAAGGCTATATCACGAATTCTTTTAGTTCAATAGTTATGGTGAGCTGGATAAAATCACAATGGCGGAAAAACTGGTCCTTGTCTGCCCAAATTCATTTTGACTTACGTAATCGTAATTTTTACATCACAGTCTGCCTAACGTGCATCTTGCTCACCACTACCAGCAGTGTCATTCATAAAACGGCAACCAAACACTTGCAAACATTTAATGGCAATAACTATAATAGTTCGAGTTGCCTTGGCGTTTAGTAACAGTTTTCGTTTGAAGTTTCTGTTCTCTGAGTTTTAACGTGAAATGAGATATTCACGTTTGAGCCAAGACAACCCAGCTTTCGCGATTCGAAATCATTGATTAGGTTTGATATATTATAATAAGAATCATAAGTCAACAAATGACAGGAACTCTGAATCCAAGAAAGCGTATTGCATATTTGATAAGAAAATGGCAATCTTAAAGATATCGGCTACAAGGAAATGTATGTTGCAAAAAATTTCAATATATATGCAATTGAGTGCAATATTTAAATTTTAATAGATGCCATTAGATGAAGTGTAGGGAATAGCTTATCGCACTATTATTATTATTCTTATTAATAATAATTTTATTATGTAATTATCATTATTTTTATGATATAATAATAATAATAATAATAATAATAATAATAATAATAATAATAATATTCATTAATAATAATAATAATAATAATAATAATAATAATAATAATAATTATTATTATTATTATTATTATTATTATTATAACTGTTATTATTATTATTGTTATTTGTTTTTTATAATTATCATTATCTTTATTATTTTCGTCATCAACAATATTACTATTATCATCAACAGCATTAATATTTTTATTTTTTATTATCAGCATTTATTTATTTTTATTAATAATATTACCATCATTATTAAATAGCGAATATTATAAGTTAAAATACCACTGACGTAGGCCACGTGATGCAAATCGTTAAAAATATTATTTTCGTTCCTCAGGATTTCACATTTCGTTAGAAACAGTAAAATTTTAATTTTGCACTAGTTGAGCAAAAAATGGATTGCTGGGCAATTAGATGTTTAAACTTTTATCTTTTCTACGTCAGTGTTTATCAATAAGTGTTTAAAAGTTTCATTCTATTTTAATTCAAATATTTTACGTAAAATTATATATACAAGAATAAAATTTGAATTGACATATTGAACAAAATTTGCAGGCTTGAAATAAAAACTAATGTCCTTTTGTCAATAATCAGCACAAAATTACAAAATTACCGAGATTTCCATGCTTTGAAGCGGTTCTTCTCTTAATATGTATTATAAGATAACAACCAAAAGCAGATAACCAAAGGTCTAACCTCAATTCAGATATAGAGCGTTGAAAATGCGTAATGCAAATCCCAGCTACCTTGGTCAAATATGAATTATAAATATTTTTAATACAAAAATTTCACGCGGCTATGTTCATAACATTGCCGATTAATTCATATTTATTTGACATACACAGTGCAACAAGCAGTGATTACATGAGTGATGACAAGAAATATAATTCCATGCTAAATTTTTCTTGAATGAATATTTTTTTTGCGAAACTGGATTAATTGAAATTACCTGATCTGCGTTTTGACTAACGCAGCTTTTATTGTTCCAGTAGTGATTACAGCAATTTTTCAAATCAAGTTAGCAGACGTGGGATAAGCGTGAACTTTGTTTGGTATTCATTTATGAAATAACGCAAAAATCACATTTGTTACACATTTTGGATTGTTCTAAACTCACATAGTCATAACCGGAATGCAGCATCATAATAGTTAATGAGAATAATTATAATTTAATTCGCATATAATTATTTACCCCACCTGCATAATTAATGGGTGCTCCACCTAAAGAAAAAAAGAATAACTGAGTTACATTAGTTAGTATATGATTGAAAATTGTGTAGTGTGCGGCAGGGTGGACGAGTGATTAGATCACCGGATTCCGAAGCAGACGTGTGCAGGTTCGAGCCCTGTCCGTGGCAAATTCTATCCAGTACGTGATGAGTTCCCAATAAGGTCAAAACCTGTGTACTGAATGAAGTGCCCTTTCTACGTTATACAATTCTTAGTTTATACTGACAAATGTATGTACTTTTTCTTTAAATCTAATTTGCGAGTATGAAGTAAAAACCAATCCTAATGTATTTAAAGAGTCGTCGAACAACATAACAAAACTACCGCCAGCCACAAGGCACTGACCCATTTCGACCTTCTTTGATCATCATCAGAATACGACTGAAAACTGACTATCGAGGATCAAACCGCATTGAATATATGAATGTATTTAATTGGTCAACCTTTTTATATCAAGATCGCAACCTTAATTATAGTAGTTGTTATGACCACCCACACAGCCAATGTTCGTGTAATTATTTAAATGAAAATAATGATCGTGTCAATATTTCCTATATTTTACCGTTTATAAGAATAGAAATTTGGACAAACATTTAAAGAATTATTGGGTGTCTAAGTTTTAACAATTTTAGTCCAATAAAGAGAAAATAAAATTAAATAATGAAGTAAATATCGTTGAATTACCGTCAGTAGCCTACTGTGTAAATTGTGTATCGTCAAAAAATTGATATACTTGATTCAAGCAACTAATTGGTCTTGGACTCAACTCAGATTCTGTCGAATTTTCGATTTTGTGTTTTGTTTGGCCTTTCAATATATATATATATATATATATATATATATATATATATATATATATATATAACAATTTATAGCATTGGTAACAAAGATTTCAGAATGAAACGTTTTACAAGTTATATTAAGATGCGTTTACTTACTAAACCTTATAATAAGACTACTTTATCTTGGCCCACAAAGTTTATTTCGAGTTAAACTATAAGGTTTAATAAGAAGATCAAGATTAATTTATTGAAATTATTTTCTGGATAAGTTATGATATTTCAAATATATATATATACCGAATTTCAAACTGTCCAACGTTAAAATAGAATTATATTTTAACATTCTACTATGCAATAAATGATCGTCAATACGACATTTAATCTGTTAGAACCTTTCTTTTCTAACATTTTATTGGTGCATCAAACTTACTTGTTTTTTAATTAGAGATACGGTTTTTACAATGTTAACTCTAAGAAACCCTAATGTAGAAGCAAAATACAGGAAATATAATTTTCCGATAAACACACGTGTTTAATAAGAGGTTTATTGATAAGCAAATAAAACGCAGTTATTCTTTCTATAAATATCAATTGCACACGAAATACGAAGTTGTAATTCTCAATTGCTAATTCACAAACATATTTTCTATTATTGTCTATGAGCTTGTCGATAATATAAGGCTTTGCGCAGTTTAATGACAGCATTCTGATTACAATTTATTTTTCCGTAGAAATCATTTGTTGTAAAAGCAAAATAAATAAAATTGTTATGTAATGTGCCCTAGCTTTCTGAAAAACATCTATGTAACACAATGTTCGTCATTATTATTGGAAAGGTAAGTATGTTACTGTAACTTGTGATTAGAGATTTACGCATTTGCAATTCTGTTATACAGGATAGAAAATTACTAAGAAATAAATATTAAATAAAGAGCGGAAATTTTTATTTAGAGAAAACTATATTGATTTATGTATGTTCTGAAAAGATTCTGCTATAAATCCATTTAATGTGATAGAATGAAAGAAGAAAACATCTGAATACATAAAATTATTTTAAACACAGTAACAAATTTAAACTATTCTAATTTATAAAATGTTTTGAGTTCCAGGTAAACTTAGAATAATTTGGAACATATAATCAGATCTGGATGGTCTATTTGGGCTGAACTTTAGAAGTAGAAGGAAGACTTAAAAACAAGAACTACAATCTGGCAACAAGAAATAAAATGGAACTTTGGCGATAAAGGTGGCTATTTGTTTCAACTGCATTGCGACTTTGAGCGACTGCTTTTATAAAGGCAACTAAGTCTGGACAAGTTTGATATAAAAACCAAATCCATTTTATCTAACAAGTTGCGTAGAACTAATATATATGCAAGTATGAACTGATATCGATCAAGGCCAGAGTGTATGGATTTACTGGAATAACAGCTGTTCAGAAATGATTGTAATCAAGCATATTACATAAATTGATATCCATCATGTTGGTACCTTTTACTGACTCGGAAACCATAGTGTTAATGTCATGTACCTTTTCGGTGCTATAATGTTATCGGTTATCGTGGAAGTCGCATTGTCGAGACTTTATATAATTCTAGCTTCACTACTGCAGGTTTACACATTCGTGTAGGAGATTGTACCATCCTATTATTCCACATTCTTCGACCAAATATATAGTGGTTAAATGGCGTAATACCGGCTCCTACTGATGAGTCGCCAGTAAGCACGAAACGAATGTGCATGAGATTATACTTTCCGTTCATGCTGTCTTTGATTTATCCTTCTGGTCACAACTAAACTAATTTGTTACTAGGTTCGCAACACTTAATACATACTTCCATGATCATCCTCAAAGCACCGCGGAAAACTGACAATCGAGAATCCATCTGCAATGCATTTATCAGAAAATAAATATCAGATATGCGGCCCTCCCCCCTAGTCAGTTAACATATAATGTGCTGGATTGGAAATGTCGGCTGTATTATTTGTGTACATTCACAAACATTTTGTTTTACAGATTTCGTCTCATATATATAAAAAATGCAATTCAAAATCATAGATTGTGCGGCTAATAATAATAACTATTTAAATCAATTTTTTGAGTTTGGTATAAGCAGCAATCCAATTGTATTTAACTAGGTGTTTAACAAAGGAAGAATACCATCAAGTACACGTATCGACGCGTTTCGATCTTGAATGATTATCATTTGAGCATGACGGCTACATGACTAGCGAGGATAAAAATACAGATTACATAAGGTAACAAATATAATTACACATGTGGATTATTCTTACATTTTTAGAGCTCATGAGTGTTTGCTGGAGTTCAAACAGCCGGCATTTCAACCGACAAGCTAATTAGTAAGTGTTGCAATTAATCCGTTGCCCTAGCGGTGCCGTACAGTGCGTATTAAAATATTATATTCTAGTGACGATTTTTTATGTCTTTTGTTAAGATAAATAATCTAAATCGTTGATTTTGACGTTAAGTTTCAAATAACATTCTACATTCTGTCAATAAAATACTTGCCATCATTGGATTAGAGTATAATAACAGGACTTGATATAGTATATTTTACTATTTGAAATTAACTCTACAAAAGAAAACGAATCCAATTAATCAGTAAAATCAGTTTTCATTTATTAGGCTAAAATAACAGTTGCTAGCAATACGTGCGGCCGGGATTTGAATTATGGAGCATTGGTATTAGCGTCCTACAACTCGATTCATATAAATTGACAAACATATGCCATCAAATGCTTTTAGTCAGTCTTTCGTGCGGATAAATCATCTCGAGTACCACTTCCGACTTATAGCTACAAATGGTCAGCCAAATTATATCGTTTTTAGACATACAACGTGGAATAATTATATTAAATTAAAGTATATCAGTAGGATTAGACAACATGGACTTTTATTGATTTCATCCAAACAGCAGTTTAAATTTATCACTTAGACCAATTTCGTATTAATGCGGCCTAGACACATTTCGGCAGAATTACAGAAGAAATAATTTGAAGCCAGGAGCGCAAGGTGGAGTGTCTTTAAAACGTATTCCCTACGCTACCGAGGTCAGAATTGTACTTAACTGCCAGTTTCTTACAAACGTGAATTTAGTCAAAAATTTCCACACGTTGATTTGTCTGTATACAAAGTTCAATGTACCTGCAACGCTCAGTACATTGACAGATAAAAAAGGAGCTCGGAACTAAAATAAATCAGCATCTTCCTCAAAAAGTATTAAATAGAGGTGCAGCTCCTGCACAAAAATCAGCAATTTGCGAACATGTGCTAATTATAGGTCATGCAATTAATAGTACGAATTTTTCAGTTCTATACAAGGCAAAAACAAAAAAAATGCTACTGGCTTTTGAAGCTATTGCAATTAATATGATCAACTTCTGCTTAAACGTGCAGAAAGTAATTCAAAAGGAAATTAAATCGCACAGGAATAAATACATAACTGATAGGCCTTCAAATGTAGACTAAGTTCCGCAAAATACGATACACCCGTCAATTACGGACGCACTTACAATGAAAGCGATGACACACCACATGACGTTACGCAAAAGGAGTGGTCTAAATTGCGCTAAACAAGGAGAGACATAGCGGAGAGGAGATTGGTTACGACAAATCTACAGTTGGGATTGAATGAACGAATATACTAACGAATCCAGAATAATGGCTGTAGATACTGGTAGAAATAAGATTTATTAATGAATGTTATTCTATAGATTAAAAGGGTTTCATATATATATATATATATATATATATATATATATATATATATATATATATATAAGTGTACACTTGTGCATGCTCGTATTTTCTTTGGTTAAATATGGTATCCGAGCAAATAGTCCTTTAAAATTTAATATTTCTGTAAACATATATAAAAAAGAAGATATTAAATCACCAACTTATAATCGATTTGTCGAAATATTATAGACATTATTTGTTTTCATTAGTGCACTAAAAGAGAATTTTATGTAAGATTTCTAACTCATAGATAATCTTAGTGTTAAATGAGGAAAAAATATGCATAACGTGATGTCACTTTCTCGGTTTGAGTTTAATTTCTTATGCCCTATGACAGTTTTTTTCATCTGATATTATCATTTGTTCCTCCAGTTTTTACCTCTTGAATAAATTTGCTAGTCCTGTATAATATAAATAACAATGTATAGTATAATAAATTTTAAAGGAGAATAAAATTTGGAATCAAGTTTGCGAGCTTGAAGTTTATTTTCAAATTTCGAATGTATGTTTGTCCAAACATGAAAACCACTAATTTTCTGTTCTATTTTTTTGGTTTCTTGATGTCGCAATGGGCTGACACGACAATGTTTATCCGGCGTAATCTTTAATTTCACTGTTATTTCACTAATCACGTAGAGTAAGTAATATAAAACATATTAAAGTAAAATCTAAAGGCAGATGTATGTTTATAGGAAATAATGAAAAGGGGCTACAATGTTCGAATTTTCTTTTGAAAGAATTATATAAGCAAGGACCATACACATGCCTAATGAAGAATAAATGCTCATGTTTTTAGCAGCCAAACTGCAACAGAACTTTTTTTAAATTAATCAGCTCTCCGAAATTGAAGATTTCAACATTTAAAAAATTTATTCTCATTTAACATCTACCCAAAGTTCGGTATATTCGTACAGCTCTTTTAGTACGGAAGCAAGTTCAAAAGCGTTTGAGACAAATAACAAGCAAGTGGGACAATAATTCAAATATATCGAAAACATGGTTTATGAAAATCAAACTGAAAATCATGCATATTAATTCGCTTTTTTCAAAGAAATAAAGAACAAAGGAATGCGCGCTGAAAAAGCTCTAAATTCTGACATTGGGTTGCTCCAGTTTAACAAACGCTTGATGCTGAGCATAAATTGCAAAATAGGTGTTTGAGTGTACTTGTGTGTGTCATTATGTGTGTGTGTTTTTCACTTGCACTTGTATATGTATGCACGTGTTTTGATGTCCGTTTGGATTTTATGTAATGTAAATTAAAAATAATCCGAATCATCATTGTTTAAATAAAAATATATTTTATATAAATCAACAGACATATAAATCGATTTCAAACCTGGCGAAAAACGGGATATTTTAATTTCTTGTACAAATTTTACATCCAGATCTTATTTTGAACTGCTAACACAATCACGGTCGAAACAGTATTTATACCGCTTACTCTGTCTTCAAGAGATTTAAATAAATAAAAAAAAGAATCACAGTACTCTGCAATGTAGTAAATTAAAGGAAATTGTTGGCATTTCAGAAAAAAATAACGAAAGTTTAAATGCATGTTTACGGGTAAAGACATTTGAATCATGCGAATCAAAGGAATATAGGAAATTTTTGCAAATTTTGCGAACGTTAAAATAACGCAATGCATATATTAGATACATAGGTTATAGAAGTTTGTTTTATGGAGCGCTGAAATTAGTATTCCGGATTATTTAATTTAAAATACCCACTGTTTCCTTTCTTGGGTAGTCGCTTTACACCATCAGTTTCACAAAGATCTGATTGATACCCATTTCCAAGTACGCATGGAATTCATCTTCGTGATGACTGGGTGCTGATTCGTCCCTTTCCTCCGAAGGCTTCAATATCGTTCATGCTGACTATTGGAAATGAGTTACGATCTAGTATTCGATGACCGGCAACGTTTTGAGTCTGCGTTTTAAGAATCATAAGCAGGCCTTTAATCACACACACAGTACAATTCTCACAATAACAGATTTAATCAAATGTGGTAACCTCGTTCCGAAACAGATCTATTCAAATTTTAATTTTTGACTCACAAATGGTTTTTAAAAAAACGAATGTTTCTTAGTGAGTTAACTCTAAATATGCATATGAATGGAGCACATGAAAATGTTGGAAGGAAGCCTACTGCTGATTCTAACAAAAATATATTGTTTTTCATTTATATTGTGCAGCTAAATTGTACGGGTATTACGAATAAAACTGATGGAAGAAACGAAAAGCGAAAGCAAGAAACTTATATAATGTTGTGTATCTTTTGTTGAAACAAGATGGTTCCTAGTCAAAATCAGATGTACGTAATTAAATGTTGATTGTTGCACCGTGAAATTAGCAACAGTGTGATTCCTCAAACGACTGACGATGTTATTCTAACTGTTATTATTCATAAAATATATTGATATGAGTTTGATATATCGATCCATATGTCGTAAAATGAAATCAAGCTACACTTCGGTGAATCTCAAAGTGTGGTATTTCTAAATCCTACATTTTACAATGTGAAACAAATTAAAAATTATTGTGATAGTTAAATTAATAAAAATAACTTAAATTTTATCATCTAGCAGAAAATGAAATAGTAAAGCTTACTTTATTTCTTCGTCTAAACAAAGTAATCGTCGTACAATTTTTGGTAATAAATATTTTTATCCTTTAGAGATCAAGATAATTAATGAAGGAAAATGATAATAATGAATTTACACCGTTTCATTATAAATTTTAAAGTAAACTAACTTTTGTGGTTTCTTAAATTAATATTTGTTAAACAGCATTTGTTCAATTTTGTATTTTATTTATTAATTCATTTGATTTTTTAATTGGTAGTTAGTGATATTGGCACAAGTCCCATATTTGCATAAATTTTAAATAAATAAATATATATATATATATATATATATATAACATATATATATATATATATAATTAACGTCTAAATTTAAGCAACAGTGTAGCAGAGAAATTCCTAAAAGTGCAAATTTTCTAATTGCGTCAATTCGAATCAACGAGCATATCTTCATTAAAACCCAGGTGTGCAAAATATACCATTCCATTTTAAATAATTCTCCATAATAAGATGCCGTTACGAACTACGTAATCCAAATGTATTTTTTCTCTTAATCGCTCAGATGTGATACATAAAAGTAACCATTGCAGAGGACATGAAAATGAGCTACTTTTTCAATACGGATCGTCAAAATTTTTATGTATAAACTCATAACTTCGAATTGTACTATTTTGTCACAAATGTATTCGTTATAAAGCTAATTGTTGTCTGAGGAAAAACATTTGCGTAACTAAATTGTAAAATATACGAATTGTTACCAAAAAGAATGATTATTGCTGGTATTTCGCAGGAAGGGCAAACTATGCCTAACACAGGACATGCACTAACGTCATAAGATCTACAAGCTCTTTCAGAAGAAACTGTACGCATTTCAAGTGATTTTAGCTAGAATCACCAAAACCGCATCAGCATTCGAACTACCATCACCTGTCTTTTTCATTATTCACTTTAAATGAAGTGAATTATTTTTTCTCATGCATTTCATCTAAATATTGAAAGAAGTTAAGAAAATAAGGATATAAATTTGGATCCTCATCGTAATCGAAAAAAACGTATTTTTCTACAATTACATGTTGTTAAATGGTGGTTTGAACTTCAGCTTTCGTTGTTAAATTAACAAAACAATTTTGTGCTAGTACTAATGACACATAGTTAGACTGTTCACGAATGCAAATGTTGGCGTGTCTCACATTAACTACTGCAAATCTTTAAGTTCGTACATGTTCAGCGTTTAATGAATTTTCTTTCTGTGCATCATCTAAATCAGTTACCTAGTTTAATCGTCGTTTAAGAATCTTCAATTAACCATATAAATGACAAGATAGTCCAATTAAGTTAAGAATCGACAAACTAAATACCCATTCGAAATTCTTGTGTAAATATAGTGTTTCCTTAATGAAAATTAATTATCAAATTGCTAAGTATTTCGCAATTTGCGCAAACAAGTATTTATTGTTTTGGAAATCATAGCACTATTTCCATGTTCGACATAAACAAATTTTATGGGGCAACACACTTGCCTTTACCAGCAATTAATGAGAAAAAGCTATTAATGTCGACCTCAAATTGTATTTATCGATATACATGCACAAGTTTTAGATAAACTTCTCACGCAGGCCAATCGACCAAACGGTAAATCACTCAAGTAAGAAAACATTGCATCATAAACGCCCAAATTAAATCGAATGATGAAAAGACATCAGCAATTGCGCAACGTATCAAGGAAACCACGCACATATATATTCTCCAGAGGTGTAATTTAAGATTAATACTAAATGCATAAAGAGAAACAAATTAGCAGCATAAGAAGCTTTATGGGTAAATAAAGGGCAGCCAGATTTATGCAGGCAGAAAAAGCATGAGCTTGAACTGGAGGAGAACTGATTGATTGTTCCATTAGTTCACGCTCTCCCCACCTTTACTATTTTCTAATTTGTTTTGCCTTTCAATTTATATATAGATAAATGTTCAATTGTAGATACTTGAGAAGGATATGGAAAGAAAAATTCTTGCATCTGATTAAATTTCTTTTTATTTTTACACACAGAATGAGTACTATGAAATATTTATTCGTTTCAATTCTAACATTACAGAATGGAAAGAAAATACAGCTCATGAAAAAATGATTATAAATTACGCAATGTAGTGAACAAACAGTCTTTTATACATAATTTGATAATTCAAGATAAAATTTATATTAAATGTTAGTAGCTACAGGTTTCAATATAGACATAGCGAACCAAGAATTCAATATACCGAGAATTTGCTTCGTAAGTGTTTTTTGCCAAACAAGTTTGGTAATGATGATCTTATTTAGAATAACAATAATAAAAGGAAAAGCTTTACAGTTAACTACTGTTCGTTGCGAAGAACTAATATATATCCAAGTATGCTATTATGTGTTTGCCCGAACCTAGTAACAAAATTTCAGTTTAGTTGTGACCAGAAGGATAAAGACAAATTTCAGATCGTTCGGAAAAGTATAATCATCATGCACATTCGTTTTGTGCTTACTGGCGACTCATCAGTAGGGGAGCCCGAAATTAAGCCTTTAACCACTATATATTTGAGTAGAAGTTTGTGGAATAATAGGACGGTACAAAATCTCTCTAGACGGAATGTGTAAACCTGCAACAGTGAGAAGCTAACATCATACAAAGTCTACGGTATATGCGATTTTAACGCTAACTCATACTATGTAAAACTATATACCGAGTCTGCAAAGGATATTAACACCACTATGGCTATTAGTGTTTAGTAGCACCGATCACTAAAATATTGTACCGAATAGAGTACATGGAACTAACATTATGGTTTCTGTGTTTGGCTACATGATACCAACAGATGGATAACAATTTATGCTAAAGTTCCACTCGAAAATTGAGAATTACAATAATTTTGCTTAACACATCGTTCTCCCAGTGAAATCCACTACACTCTGGCCTATCATCGATATCAGATATCACATTCTACATTTGACTAACCATGATATCATTCAATTCAATATGATTACAGTTAACTACTGTTTGTTGCGATGATCTAATATATATGCAAGTGTGTGTGTACGTGTAGCGAAACTTGTAAATAATTAGTTCAGTTGTTATCAGAAGGATAAACCCAAAGGCAGCATGTTCGGAAAGTATAATCTCATAGCACATTATCGTTTCGTGCTTACTGGCTGACTCATCGGTAGGAGCCGATATTACGCCCTTTTAACTCACTATATGTTTGGTCGAAAAGAACGTGGAATAATAGGATGGTACAATCTCCTAGACGAATGTGTAAACCTGCAACAGCGAAGCTAACATCATACAACGCTACAACATGCGACACAACCTTCACTAATCTTACTATATATATCTATACCGAGTCATGTAAAGGATATTAACACTCATGACATACTTACGGTGATGTGCAAAGTAAACGATCACTTCAACTGATTATTGTATTTCAAAGTAAAGGTACTTAATCCGTTGACCAACACTATGGTTTCCAGTAGTGCTGTATCTGTTACTTTTCTGGTTTACGCATCGCGCTTCTGTGGTCACAATTGAACTATTTTGTTACTAGGTTCGCAACACCTACTATATACTTGCATATATATTAGATCTTCGCAACAAACAGTAGTTAACTTTAACATATTTAGGTGATGATGTCATGCTTACTGCGAAATGTGATATCTGATATCGATGAAGGCCAGAGTGTATCGATTTACTGGATGTAACAGGTGTTCAGAAATTACTGTAGATTACCAATTTCGGTGAACTTTAGCATAAATTGTTATCCATCAGGTTGGTATCCATGTACCTAACTCAGAAACCATAGTGGTTAGTACCATGTACCTATTCGGTACAATAATTGTTGGTATCGGTTACTAACACAATAACCATAGTGTTAGTATCCCTTTACAGATTCGGTATATATATTATATAGTGTGAGTTAACGTTGAAATCGCATTGATCGTGGACTTTATATGATGTTAGCTTCACTGTTGCAGGTTTACACATTCGTCTAGGAGATTGTAACTATCCCATTATTTCCACATTCTTCGACCAAATATATAGTGGTTAAAAGGGCATAATACCAGCTCCTACTGATGAGTCGCATAGTGCACGAAACAGGAATGATGCATGAGATTATACTTTCGAACATGCTGCCTTTGGTTTATCCTTCTGGTTACAGCTGAACTAGTTTGTTTGCTAGGTTCGCAACACCTAATATACTTTGCATATATATTAGGTTCTTCGCAACAAACGAGTAGTTAACTGTAATATATTGAAATTGAATGATGTCATGCTTACCGCGAAATTGTGATATCTGATATCGATGAAGAGGCCAGAGTGTATGGATTTACTGGAGTAACAGATGTTCAGAAATTGTTGTAATTCTCAATTTCGGTGATACTTTAGCATAAATTGTTATCCATCAGGTTGGTATCATGTAACCTACTCACGCAAACCATAGTGTTAGTACCATGTACCTATTCGGTACAATAATGTTGGTATCGGTTACTAACACAATAGCCATAGTGTTAAATTATCCTTTACAGACTCGGTATATATATTACTATAGTGTGCAGTTAACGTTGAAAGTCGCATTGTCGTAGAGCTTTATATGATGTTAGCTTCACTGTTGCAGGTTTACACATTCGTCAAGGAGATTGTACCATCCCATTATTCCACATTCTTCAGACCCAAATATATAGTGGTTCAAGGGCGTAATGTCGGCTCCTACTGATGAGTCACCAGAAGGCACGAAACGAATGTGCATGAGATAATACTTTCCGAACATGCTGCTTTGGTTTATCCTTCTGGTAACAACTGAACTAATTTATTTCAAGTTTCGCTACACCTAAATCATACTTGCATATATATTAGATCTTCGCAACAAACAGTAGTTAACTTTAATATATTGGTTGAATGATGTCATGCTTACCGCGAAATGTGATATCTGATATCGATGAAGGCCAGAGGGTATGGATTTACTGGAGTAACAGGTGTTCAGAAATTGTTGTAATTCTCAATTTCGGTGAACTTTAGCATAAATTGTTATCCATCAGGTTGGTATCATGTACCTTCTGTGAAACCATTGTGTTAGTACCGTGTACCTATTCGGTACAATAATGTTGTTATCGGTTACTAACACAATATGCCCACTAATGTTAGTAGTCCTTTAAATATTCGGTATATATATTTTATAGTTTGATTTAACGTTGAAGTCGCATTGTCCTAGATTTTATATGACGTTACCTTCACTGTTGCAGGTTTACACATTCGTCTAGGAGTTTGTACCATCCCATTATTCAACATTCTTCGACCAAATATATAGAGGTTAAAGGGCATAATACCGGCTCCCACTGATGAATCGCCAGTAAGCACGAAACGAATGTGCGTGAGGTTATACTATCGAACATATGCTGCCTTTGCTTTTATCCCATTCTGGTCACAACTGAACTATTTTGTTACTCAGTTTTGCAACATTTAATATACGATACTCATATGTATTACTCTTCGCAACAAACTGTAGTTAACTTTGTAATATATTGAATTGAATAGATATGTCATGCTTACCTCGAATTGTGATAACTAGAAATAGATGAAGTCTAGAGGTTATGGATTTACTGGGAGTAAGCAGGTCGTTCAAGAAATTGTTTAGCGTAATTCTCAAGATTCGGTGAACTTTAAGCACATAAAATTGTTATCCATCAGGTTGGTATCATGTACCAACTCGAAAACGCCACATAAGTGTTAATACCATGTACCTTTTCGGTACAATAATTTTGGTATCGGTTACTTCAACTTACAATAGGCATAGTGTTAGTATCCTTTACAAGTTCGGTATATATATTATATAGTGTGAGTTAACGTTGAAGTCACGCATTGTCGTAGAAACTTTATATGATGTTAGCTTCACTGCATTTGCGGGATTTATACATTCGTCATGAGGAGATTCAGTACCTTCTATTATTCCACATTCTTCGACCAAATATATAGTGGTTAAAGCGTCGTAACTCACCGGCTCCTACTGATGAGTTCCGCCAGTTAGCACGACGAATGTGCATGAGATTATACTTTACCGAACATGCTGCCTTTGCTTTATTAATCGTGGTTACAACTGATCTAATTTATGCTAGGCTTTGCTAACCACCTAAAACATACTACATAAATATTAGTTCTTCGCAACAAACAGTAGTTAACTGTAATATATTGATTTGAATGATGATCAGGCTTACCATGCGAAATGTGTTAACTAATACCGATGAAAGCCAAAGATGTATGTGGATTAACTGGAATAATAGTGATGTTCAGAAATTGTTGTAATTCATCAATTTCCACGGTGAACTTTAGCATACATTGTTATCCATTAGGTTGGTATGCATGTACCACTCGGAGCATAGTGTTTAGTACCATGTACCTATTCGTTTTACTGGTAATGTTGGTATCCCAGTTACTAAAACCAAACTATTGCCATAGAGTTAGTATCACGCTACAGACTCGGTATACGCTATATTATATAAAGTGTGAGTTAACGTTGAAGTCGCATTGTCGTAGACTTTTACATGATGTTAGCTTCACTGTTGCAGGTTTACAAATTCGTCAAGAAGAGATTGTACTATCCCATTATTCTACATTCTTCGTGACCAAATATATAGTGGTTAAAGGCGTAATACCGGCTCCTACTGATGAGTTGCCAGTAAGCTACGAAAACGAATGAATGAATGAGATTGTACTTTCCGAACATGCTAACATAGATTTATCCTTCTAGTCATCAACTGAACTATTTTATTTACTAGGTTCGCAACACTTAATACATACTTGCATATATATTAGATGTTCGCAACAAACGAAGTAGTTAACTTTAATATATTGAGTTGAATGTGATAGTCATAGCTTACCGCGAAATGTGATATCTGATATCGATGAAGGCCAGAGTTTATCGATTTACTGGAGTAGTACGGTGTTCAGAAATTAGCTGTAATTCTCAATTTCGGTGAACTTTAGCATAAATTGTTATCCGCATCAGGTTGGTATCATAAGTACTAACTTTCGGGAAACCATGGCTGTTAAGTACCATGTACGTATTCAGGTACAATAATTTTGGTATCAGTTACTAACACAATAGGCATAGTCGTTAATATCGCTTCACAGATTCAGTATATATACTATTATATTGTGAGTTAACGTTGAAGTCGCATTGTCGTAGACTTTTATATGATGTTAGCTTCAGTGTTGCTAGGGTTTATACATTCGTCTACAGGAGATTGTACCTTCCGCATAATTTATTTCCGACTATTCTTCGACCAAATATATAATGGATTAAAGCGCAGTAATACCGGCTGCTCTACTGATTGAGGTCGCCAGTCAGCACAAAAGCAGAATATTTGCATGAGATTATACTTACCGAACATGCTGCCTGCTTTATTAATGTGGTCACAACTGAACTAATTTGTTACGCTAGGGTTTGCAACACCTAATACATACTTGCATATAAATATTAGTTCTTCGCAACAAACAGTAAGTTATATATCTTAGCTGTAATATATTGATTTGAATGATGTCGAGGCTTACCGCGAAATGTGTTAACTGTAATATCGATGAAGAAGATACAGAAATGTTTGGATTAACTGGAATAATATGTGTTCAGAAAATTGTTTATGTAATTCTCAATTTTCAGTGTGAACTTTAGCATAAAATTGTTATCCATCAGGTTGGTATCATGTACCTACTCGGAAACCATAGAAGTGTTATTTATACCCATGTACCTATTCGGTACAGTAATGTTGGTATCGGTTACAAACCCAATAGCCATATGAGTTAGTATCCTTTACAGACTCGTATATATATTATATAGTGTGAGTTCTCTAGCCGTTGAGAAGTCACATTAGTCCTAGACTTTACATGATGTTAACGCTTCATTAGTCGCAGGTTTACCGCATTCGTCAGAGGAGATTGTACTATCCATTATTCCACATTGGCTTCGACCAAATATATAGTGGTTAAAGGGCGTAATACCGGGCACTTCTACTGAATGAGTCTGCCAATAAGCACGAAACAGAGCATCGTGAATGAGATTGTACTTGCCGAACATGCTAGCGCCTAGATTTATCCTTCAAGAGTCACAACTGAACTATTTTGTTACTAGGTTCGCAACGCTTAATACATACTTACGCATATATATTAGATGTTCGCAACGAAACGGTAGTTAACTTTAATATATTGAGTTGAATGATGTCATGCTTACCGCGAATTGTGATAATCTGATATCGATGAAGACCAGAGGTTATGGATTTACTGGGGTAAGAGGTGTACAGAAATTGTTGTAATTCTCAATTTCGGTGAACTTTAGTATAAATTGTAATCCATCATGTTGGTATCATGTACTTACTTGGAAAAGATTGTGTTAGTACCATGTACCTATTCGGTACAATAATGTTGGTATCGGTTACTAAAACAATAGCCATAGTGTAAGCATCCGATACAGATTCGGTGTATATATTATATAGGGAGTTAACGTTGATGTCGTATTGTCCTAGACTTTATATAATGTTAGCTTCACTGTTGCAGGTTTACACATTCGTTAATGAGATTGTACCATCCTATTATTCCACATTCTTCGACCAAACATATAGTGGTTAAAGGTCATAATTTCGGCTCCTACTGGTGAGTCACCAGAGAGCACGACACGAATGTGCATGAGATTATACTTTCCGAACATGCTGCCTTTGGTTTATCCCTCGGGTAACAACTGATGTAATTTATTTCAAGCTTTGCTACACCTAAATTATACTTGCATATATATTAGACCTTCGCAACAAACAGAAGCTAACTGTAATATATTGAATTGAATGATGATATGCTTACCGCGAAATGTGATAACTGATACCGATGAAGGCCAGAGTGTATGGATTTACTGGAGTAACAGGTGTTCAGAAATTGCTGTAATTCTCAATTTCGGTGAACTTTAGCATAAATTGTTATCCATTATGTCATTATGATGTACCACCTCGGAAACCATATGTTTAGTACCATGTACCTATTCGGTACAATAATTTTGGTATCGGTTACTAAAACAATAGCCATAGTGTAAGCATCCGATACAGATTCGGTGTATATATTATATAGTGAGTTAACGTTGAAGTCGCATTGTCGTAGACTTTATATAATGTTAGCTTCACTGTTGCAGGTTTACAAATTTGTCGTATGATATTGTTCTATCCTATTATTCTACATTCTTCGACCAAATATATAATGGTTAAAGGGCGTAATAGCGGCTCCTACAAATGAGTCGCCATTAAGCACGCAACTAATGTGCATGAGATTATACTTTCAGTTCATGCTGCCTTTGGTTTATCCTTCTGGTCACAACTGAACTAATTTGTTACTAGGTTCGCAAAACCTAATACATACTTGCATATATATTAGTTCTTCGCAACAAGCAGTAGTTAACTGTAATATATTGAATTGAATGATGTCATGCTTACCGCGAAATGTGATAACTGATATCGATGAAGGTCAGAGCGTATGGTTTAACTGGAGTAACAGGTGTTCGGAAATTGTTGTAATTCTCAATTTGGGTGAACTTTGGCATAAATTTATATCCATCATGTTGGTATCATGTACCGACTCGGAAACCATAGTGTTAGTATCCGGTACTCATCGATTTCAAAAAAGGTATCAGTTACTAACACAATGGCCATAGTGTTAGTATCCTTTACAGATTCGGTATATATATTATATAGTGTGAGTTAGCATTGAAGTCGTATTGTCCTTGACTTCAGATTATGTTAGCTTCACTATTACAGGTTTACACATTCGTCTAGGAGATTGTACCTTCCTATTATTCCACATTCTTCTACCAAATATATAGTGGTTAAAGGGCGTAATACCGGCTCCTACTGATGAGTCGCCAGTAAGCACGAAACGAATGTGCATGAGATTATACTTACCATTCATGCTGCCTTTGGTTTATCCTTCTGGTCACAACTGAACTAATTTGTTACTAGGTTCGCAAAACCTAATACATACTTGCATATATCTTAGTTCTTCGCAACAAACAGTATTTAACTGTAATATATTGAATTGAATGATGTCATGCTTACCGCGTAATGAGAAAACTGATATCGATGAAGTCCAGAGTGTATGGTTTAACTGGAGTAACAGGTGTTCGGAAATTGTTGTAATTCTAAATTTGGGTGAACTTTAGCATAAATTTATATCCATCAGGTTGGTATCATGTACCAACTCGGAAACCATAGTGTTAGTATCCGGTACTCATCGATTTCAAAAAAAGGTATCAGTTACAAACACAATAGCCATAGTGTTAGTATCCTTTACAGACTCGGTATATATATTATATAGTGTGAGTTAGCATTGAAGTCGCATTGTCGTTGACTTTACATGATGTTAGCTTCACTATTACAGGTTTACACATTCGTCTAGGAGATTGTACTGTCCTATTATTCCACATTCTTCTACCAAATATATAGTGGTTAAAGGGCGTAATACCGGCTCCTACTGATGAGTCGCCAGTAAGCACGAAACGAATGTGCATGAGATTATACTTTCCGAACATACTGCCTTTGGTTTATCCTTCTGGTCACAACTGAACTAATTTGTTACTAGGTTCGCAAAACCTAATACATACTTGCATATATATAAGTTCTTCGCAACAAACAGTAGTTAACTGTAATATATTGAATTGAATGATGTCATGCTTACCGCGAATTGTGATAACTAATATCGATAAAGGCCAGTGTGTATGGATTTACTGGAGTAAAAGGTGTTAAGAAATTTTTGTAATTCTCAGATTCGGTGAAGTTTAGCATAAATCGTTTTCCATCAGGTTGGTATCATGTACCTACTCGGAAACCATAGTGTTAGTACAATGTAACTATTCGGTACAATAATGTTGGTATCGGTTACTAACACAATATCCATAATGTTAATGTCCTTTACAGATACGGTGTATATAGTATATAGAGTGAGTTAGCGTTAAAATCGCATTGTCGTGGACTTGTTATGATGTTAGCTTCACTGTTGCAGGTTTGCACGTTGGTCTAGGAGATTGTACCTTCCTATTATTCCACATTCTTCGACCAAATATATTGTGGTTAAAGGGTGTAATACCGGCTCCTACCGATGTGTCGTCAGTAAGCACGAAACGAATGTGCATAATATTATACTTTCCGAACATGCTGCCTTTGTTTTATCCTTTTGGTTATAACTGAATGGAAAAGCTTTTTTGGAAATACATCGACCTCGGCTTATGCAGTTTATGTTGAATAGAAGTTTATCGCCACTATTTTCAGAATTTGATTATGATAAATATCTTTCCATTAATTTTCTTTGAAGCCTCCTAAAAATTGTGCCGATTAGACCACTGGTTATTGCAAAGTTGGAGAGAATTTTTTATTTGATTTTGTAAACGCGCATCTTATTTAATGCTTAAAATTATTGGACATTTTGAAGTATAATATATGCCAGCTTTTGATCGATGAAAACATGGAAATCACGAATGCCAATTGACCAAACATGCTTCCAAGATTTCAGATTGTCTACGATTGACCGTGCACTTCAATTTTGAAAGTTTACTAGGTGCCTAAAGCACAAATTATACAGCCGTTCCATTGCTTGGATGAAGCCCACATCGTAGAATCAAGACGGCATTTCGCGCATGGAACTTCATTCGATTGGCTATTTGTACAGATATTAGTTGAAAATAGATCGTGTCTTCTCTTTTTCCGTACTTACTTATTCCGGTGCGCATGATAACTTAAAAAATACCACTATCAGGAAACCAGAACGTCATTGTCTGGTCAGTGTACAATGAAAAAAGCGCCACAGTCCTGTTTGGAGAAATGAACGCTGGGCTGCACTCAATGAAGACATCAGTATATAGAGTTTCAGCGTTGTTCATCTTCATGAAAATATCATTGCGACATAACAGTGGAAAGCGGCTTATTACTCAATTCCATTCAGACATTGATATGCAGCACTGCAACGAATGCTTTGTGAATTTGCGAGCAAATTTCCGAAACATTCTTGCGATATTTCATCATTGGAAAGTACTGTCACATTAATTCACACAGGCTTTATTTCTTGTTAAAGCTTTCATAATGTCTTACCATTGTCCTGTTTTGTAACAATATAAAAAGTGTTGACATTTAATCACCAGCTTAGGACCTATTAGATATTACTGCTTTGGATCTGTAACTACTTGAAACTTTTTAAATGACATTCTGCTTTCTTTCTATCCTTACGCATGCTCCGCCGGAACAATGTAAAATCATTATTATTAATATTATTACTATTTTTTTATTATTATCTATATCAAATTATAGTCGATTTGAATTCATATCACTCATTAACTTCAACACTGGCCCAGTTCCAATTTATCCAGATGGAATCTAGGTTTCCAAACGTGTTATTTAGTAGCTATATATCATATGCAAGTGTGGAAGTTAATTCATTTATTGAGCATAAATTAACTCATCATATAAAAATTAAATTAATAATTAAATTTTAATGTGGGTATTTGATGTTATTGCTGGTTTCCTAAAACAATATTTTTATTTAATATTGGAATTTTTTGGAATCTTCCCTTGTACATATTGTCGAAGATCTTGACTTGTCTTTAGTAATTATAATAATAGAGTCTGGCTGAGATTTCGAGTTGCGTGGTACGCTTTGCTGCTGGGTGGTCTCCGATGGAAAGGAAGTACTCGTCTTGTGGCCCGGTGTAAGTCGCCAGGAAACTAGGAGAACCCCGGTTAGTAGGGGTTGCGCATGCAAGGCTCCAAGGTATGCATATTCGAGGCATCCTAAAATGATCTTAGTTGGGTTCGAAAGCTTCGATGGAAGAAACGCGCAGTAATTCAGTCCGTAAATCTGTTAGATTTCGGCTGGAAAGTAATCTCGAAGAGGCTGCTGGTTATAGCAACACTAAGTTCGTCATAACAGATGAACCAAGTGGTTTAAAATTCTTAATAGACACGAGTGCAGAGGTGAGCATAGTCTGATCCGATGTGGTGGAAATAGATAGCCACACATTCGATTATCAACTATGGGCTGCCAATGGATGTTAAAATCAGGCTAAGGGGATTAATAATTTGTCAGTGGCATTGGGGCAGATATTGCCATTTACGTGGAGTTTTCTGGTCGCTGATATAAAGGATAACATCAACGGGATGGATTTTTTATTCATTTTAACATCCATATAGATCCCAAATCTAGGACCATTGGACAAGGCCCTGGGATAGTGACTTATGCTGAAACTGGAAACTCAGTAGTTAGGTCAGTGAGACTATTCTGACCCGTCGTCGCCGATGACTTGGTAGATGTCAACGAGAAACACCTGGCCGTGTTTCTACCATTTAATGCTACGCGGAAGGATTTCAAGACAGGCATAGAAAAGAAAATTGAGTTGTTTGGACTGCTACCCTGTTCAGCGAAGGCTCAGCCCGAAGAACAACATAAGCAACGGGTTGCAATTAAATAATTTATACAGTTAAGGGGAGAAGGAATTTGTAGGCATCCATGTTCCAACTATGCATCTCCAATAGTGGTAGATTATTGACCTGAATCAGGTCAATGGAAAGTTTGTGGTAATTATCGTATATTGAACTCGGTAACAAAAGTTGATTCGTATCCTATACCGAACCAGAGTACTTTGCTCAGGTATGTAACGGAGTATGAGATTTATACTACGTTAGCTATGCAGAAAGCGTACTATCAAGTACCTATGATGGCAGAATCTATACCGCTCACAGCAGTGCGATTTCCTGGAGAAGGATCGCACGAATTCTTATGCATGCCCTTTGAATTGAAGTGTACAAGCCAGACAGTCCAGCGTCTGGCGAAGAAGGTTCTTCAAGACTGTCCATTTGCTGGAGTGTATATAAATAACATCATTATACATAGTCAATCTAGGGAGGAAATCCGGGAGCACTTGGACGTCGTTTTATCTAATCCGGAGAATTATGAGTTGGTATTGAAACCAGAAAAGAGAAAGTTAGGTTTCTCTACTGTCAAATTTCTTGGACACTCCATTTTAAAGGATAGAATCAAACCCTTGGAAAATAAGGTCCAAGCAATCAAATGTTCCAAAATCCAGAACTGTACGTCAATTGTGTAAATTTTTGGGGATGATTAGCAATTATCGACTCTTTATACCAGGTTTAGCTGGAATTTTGGTGTCGTTAACTCGTGAACGGAGCATGACCAAGATGTCCTGGTCTATTAATTTTAGCCAAGACGATAAGGAGAAGTTCCAAAGGGCCAAAAATCTGTTAAGCCAAATTACCACATTAACACCTGTGGATTGAACTAAGCCGTTTGAGCTGGTCACAAATGCTTTCAATGTGGCCATAGGGGCAGAGTTACATCAGAGGGATAATGGTATAGTCAAACCGATAGGATTTTATAGTTGGAAACTTCAAGATCGTGGAATGGAGTTACTAGCGGTTTATTCAGCAGTGCTGCATTTTGAGCACTACCTAGATGGAAATCAATTTACGATATTAACAGATCATAAAACGTTGATAAATATCCTAGGGAAGACGAATGGGCTTAATTTTTCTCGGTCGGTGAATTCACAAATAACCCGACTCGCAGAATTTGATTTTACCACTACTCATATCTCAGGAAAAGAGAATGTGGTGGCAGATACTATCAGTAGACCAGACGTATCGGATGAAGATATGATTCGTTCGGAGTCATTCGTATGCTCTGTTGTGTCTTCTAATGATCTTGTCCAGCAATTGATCCTTTAGTAGCTGTGTTGGCAAAGAAGTACGCGTATACACGCAGGAAGATTGGCTTTAAATGGTTACTATGTGAAATCTCCAGCAACCAACCTAGACCCTATGTATTGTTAGAATTAAGGTATGAAGTAATTCAAGAGCGGCATGAATTTGGTCATCCTTCCATTAAGGCAACTATCAGGATCGTCACTGATAGATACGTATGGCCTAAGATGTCGACAGTCGTAAGACCTTCGGTAAGGACATGTACCCGATGTCAAACTTGTAAAGTTTGGCGTCATACTAAAACTTAAAACGATTGATATACAATCGGGTCGTTTCATGCATGTTCATATTGATATAGTAGAAGGGCTAGAAATTTCTGCCCAGAAGTATTTACTTACGATGGCTGATCTTTTCAGTAGTCAGTTTGAAGTAGAAATCCTGAAATATATGACAGCTCAAGAAGTCTCACGTATGTTCTTGCATACTTGGGTGTCGCAATATGGTGTACCGGTTAGGTAAACTACTTATCATGGCAGTCATTTTTTTGTCTGAACTATTTATAAAATCACTGAATATTGTGGGTATAGAAGTAAGACACACATGTGCACATAATCCCAGAGCTAATGGGAGAGTTTAGAGACTGCACAGGTAGCTGAAGGCTGCATTACGCTGCCCTGGAGTATCTAGTTGGATACATGATTTGCCAAAAGTTTTGCTGGCAATGCGAAATAGATACAGAGCTTATTAAGGAACATCCATAGCAGAATTTGTTAACAAAGAGCCATTGAGATTACGTGGAAATCTTCTAATAGAAGCTCAAAGTTGTCTCGATTGGGCCTCTAGTTCAGTCAATTGGTTTGTTGGAGCATTGAGAGATAAAATGAGTCTTTGAGCTCCAACCAAAACTAGAAGTCCAAGGTCTAAATGCTATGTATCTCCAGATTTAAAGCTGGCATCTCATTTACACATAACTAACGAGAACAGACAAAATTATTTGAATCCGTTCTATAAGGGGCTATTCGAAGTCAATCGTATGACTGATAAAATGCATTTTTAGAAGTAAATGGCACAGTAGAGTGTGTAGCACTGGATCGCTGCATTCCAAGTTTACGAGTAGGAGACTGAGGTGCGGTATCCATAGAAGTATCATGAAGCTTAGGAGAGATATGACTCGAAAATGTGTGAGAAAAATGAAGAGCCAGATAAATATGAAAAAAGGGTTTAAGATTAAAACCAAAACAACTGAGTAAAGAGTTAGAACGTAATATGAAAGTGAATCCTAGTGAAGTATCTGCACTACATGTTAAAACGCGTTTTGGAAGAGTAATCAAGAAACCGAAGAATGAGGACTTTGTGATGTATGAGTAAATATCTTAAACATGATGGTGTATGTGGTGGTTAATTAATTTATTGGAAATCAATTAACTCCTCATATAAAAAAATCAAATTATATTTTTTGGACATTTAATGTTATCGCTGGTTTAATAAAACAATATTGTGTTTTTTTTAAAAAATATTGTAATAATTGAATTTTCCTTTTGTACATATTGTCGAAGATTTTGACTTGTCTTTGGTAATTATAATAATAGGGTCTGGTTGAGATTTTGAGTTGCGTGGTACGCTTTGCAGTTTGTTCGTGGTTTAAGACACTTTGCTAATAAAGTATTGAAATTTGTAACCAAATTTGCTTCAGGTAATTGACGTGGACATTTGTTTTCAAGGTCTCCACAATTTTGTTCTATTATCTGCTGTATTCAATGTATCGGTGAGCACATTTATTGTTATTATATATATATATATATATATATATATATATATATATATATATATATATATATATATATATATATATATATTCATTGTACCCTTTTTATGTGCAAAAACAAAAAGAAATTTTATCAGATATAAGAAAATTTTCTTTCTCATGGTCTTCTCAAATATCTACTCATGAACATATCTTTATATATAAATTGGAAAGCAAAACAAGATAGAAATATGTGAACAAAGCGAGTGTGAAAAATAGAAACCAATCAAATTGCGTGCGTCACATCCAGTTCAAACTCAATGTTTGTACGTGCTTCTTCTGCTTACATAAATCCGGCTGCAATTTGTTTATCCATAAGGCTTCGTATGTGGCTAGCTCCCTTTTGTTTCTGCATTTAGTAATTACTTTGAATGCTACGTCTGGAGAACATACGTGCGTTGTTTCGATGATGTGTTGCGCAATAGCAGACGTGTATTCACCATTTGATTTAAAACAGGCGTTCAAGTTGCAATGTTCTCTCATTCGAGTAATTAACCGTCTAGTCGATCGGCCTACGTTGTCGATCAACTTACGTAGGCCGATCGACTAGACGGTTAATTACTTCTATACCCACAATATTCAGTGATTTTATAAATAGTTCAGACAAAAAAATGACTGCCATGATAAGTAGTTTACCTAACCGGTACACCATATTGCGACACCCAAGTATGCAAGAACATACGTGAGACTTCTTGAGCTGTCATATATTTCAGGATTTCTACTTCAAACTGACTACTGAAAAGATCAGCCATCGTAAGTAAATACTTCTGGGCAGAAATTTCTAGCCCTTCTACTATATCAATATGAACATGCATGAAACGACCCGATTGTATTTCAATCGTTTTAAGTTTTAGTATGACGCCAAACTTTACAAGTTTGACATCGGGTACATGTCCTTACCGAAGGTCTTACGACTGTCGACATCTTAGGCCATACGTATCTATCAGTGACGATCCTGATAGTTGCCTTAATGGAAGGGATGACCAAATTCATGCTGCTCTGACTACTTCATACCTTAATTTAATACATAGGGTCTAGGTTGGTTGGTTGAGATTTCTACATGATAGTAACCATTTAAAGTTAATCTTCCTGGGTGTATACGCGTACTTTGCCAACAATATATTTAATACAGATTATATATACATCATCGAAACAACGTACGTATGTTCTCCAGACGTAGCATTCAAAGTAATTACTAAATGCAGAAACAAAAGGGAGCTAGCCACACACGAAGCCTTATGGATAAACAAATTGCAGCCGGATTTATGTAAGCAGAAGAAGTACGTACAAGCATTGAGTTTGAACTGGATGTGACGCACGCAATTTGATTGGTTTCTAATTTTCACACTCGCTTTGTTCACGTATTTCTATCTTGTTTTGCTTTCCAATTTATATATAAAGATATGTTCATGAGTAGATATTTGAGAAGACCATGCGAAAGAAAATTTTCTTATATCTGATTAAATTTCTTTTTGTTTTTGCACATAAAAAGGATACAATGAATTTTATTAAAGCTCGCATTTCAAAAGAATATATATATATATATATATATATATATATATATATATATATATTGTAAGAAATTCATTTTAATATTATGTCCAATTTTGAAAATATTGGGGATAGAAAGCAAATAGCAGGTGGACGTAAGATATGTAGTTTAAATGATAGTTCTGAGGAATTTAAGTGTTCTAAATTAGATGATCATACCGCATATATGCATTATCAGATTCTGGCATCTCAGAGGCTCCCTTATGCTAGTGACCAAATTACCTCTACATAAGTACGTTTAGTCTAGCTAAAATGAAATTTAAATCTTGAAGTAATTTAGATGGGTTTATACTTAATGATCATCAATCGTCTTGAAAATTCATTGTGCAATTTCTGAAACACCATGTGTTGGAAAATTTTGCATACTTTAAAATCATTTAGATATCATTGCTTGGAAAATAATCACTTCTGTCAATCAAATAATGAGTTTAAATAATTTACGAATATAGATGTGTTCTGTCAGGCCCAAACGAATTATATTGCTTCAGAAAATATTTTGTAGTCAGAATATCAAAAAATGCCGCCCAAAAATAATTATGAACTACAAATCTATTTCAAAACTACATTTTTCTGATACTGTACGTAGGAAGACTGGCGTAAAAATATGTAAATTATCACTTAAAAGAGAATATTACTTAATATTGTAAACAAGTTGAGCTAAGATTTAATAGGTAGTTAATTAGATTCTTTCTAAATGTAAATTCCTAGACGAGCAGATTATATTCTATATACATAACTTACCAGTAATAAAAATGTGGTTCAAATATTCTGAATGATTATTTACAGTATAAGGAAAAGGATTATCTAAAAAACCGGTAGACCAATAGTATATTGATTTGTACTGTAATTAGAAAATTTGTTTAGTTAAGAAGAGAGCAATGTTAAAATATCTGGTCCAGGTTTAGCAATTGGTTGCTGATTTAAAATTAAAAGTAAATTGAAAAAAAATGTAATTTAGGGAAATTGATCGATAATTGAATTCGTTTAATTAACGAGTCTTTTATTACACTTGCTCAATTTCAAATCAAATGTTGAGGGATGGAAAAATACCATTCGCTTTATGAACTATTATTATAAATCCATTATATAATACTTTCAGGCCGGTGAATGATAATGACTATATTTTGATGTTCACGATTCTTCACAAATATAAGGTATCCGGAAAATTAATATCATATCGCCTAGACTATTTTACAACTGGGCATTTGATGTAGGCCCGCATAGTTTTTCAAAAGGATATTCATTATCATAGTTATTCAGATTAGCAGTAAACAATCTAGAAATTAATGAGTAAGGTCAGGAATTTAACAATGTTCTTCATTGGGCGTGATATTATTGAAAATTATAATTACAAATTTTCAAAATGTCGTCTACAATTGCCAAAGCTGAAAATATTCTGATGATTTGAGATTACTTTTTCACATAGACAGCAAGCTTATTAGAAATTCTTACAATGGAGCTTCAAATATATATATATATATATATATATATTTATATATATATATAGGCTGCAGTTTTTATTATTAAAATCCTTATGTTTGAGAAGGATTTGCTTTTTTAATATAAGTATTTACCTTGAACCAGTGGTTTGGGGTTTGCATGGACCCGATAAAAGATTTCGTGGAAAATGCACAAGATTTTGCATGTTTCCCATTACTTCGCCAATGGTGGCAACTCCCGTTTGAAGACTTCATTTTTTCAGAGATCTAAGGTTTTTAATCGTTTAACAATCAAATTGGCAAAAGTTTCTCCTTATTCGATGTCTATTTATATGCTTTGTTTAGATATTGCAAAAATATGTGATTCAATGAACTATTGCGTTCCGAATGATACAGTTACTTCGTACGGTTGAACGAACGTACTCTCATTGCTGTGACATTTGCAAACTTTTTATAGTGAATATTAATAAGCATACATATTCTTTGAACTATTTCTATTCAAAAAAAGCAATTTAATCTCCTGTGAATTTATCGTTGTTGTGGTTTCGTGTCTTTTGATGTATTCATAAAATTGAAATTCTATGGCTGTAAATTTTATCCGATAAGGATTAAATTTTGCACAGCCTAATTATATTTGCGAGAATAAATAATTTTCTTTCACTGTTTCACTATCTCTTTTCATGTTTTACCTATTATGTCAATAATATTATAATCGGTAAAATAATTTTTGGTTTGGCTCTTCAGAGATGAATTATAAATAAGATATTTAATTGTGCTAAGCCCTATTTTTTGCCCTGTAACCTTAAAGGAACGTTGTTCTTCTACTTGATAGTATTTATGGAAAAAAATTGTTTATAAGTATGCCATGTTCACATAATTCACAACATGTTTCGATTATATATTAAGACATCGCGGCTTTTTTGTGTGAATCAGTTTGGCCTTTTCGACCTTTAAAACTCGGTAAAACCACCAATCGCCTTATTTTGTAAATAGTACAGCAACGTGAATCAATATTTAATTAATCACGAATCGTACCTCAGTTACCAATTGGCGCTATAACTGCGAGATCATTAAACCCAATGTTTAAATCATTACTTTTTCAAAACGTCTAACTGTGTGGTTTAATGCACACAACCCACTGACCGTTAATTTGGATGTAATAAAAAATGAAAGGCAATTTCAAATTGAAGCTAAATATCTACCATATTTTTATGTTCATTTCCTTTTTCTATACAAGCAACGAAAAGATTACTAATGAGCATTAATTTAAATTATTTATCAAAAATTGAGGGCTTGATATAAGCGCCCAACCTATTATATATAAAATTGGCAGGATAAACAAATTACCGTATAAGGAAGAAAAATAAATCAATCCAGCTGACGTGGTCCATTCCCATTTGGAATTCTTCAAGTGCTGTCCAGAATTTTGCCAGGATCAGGGCACAAACAGAAGTATGGATTGCTTGGAGTCTGTGACTATCCACATTGACAATATGTCGCACCCAACACACATTTGTCCGTTAAATTCTTATTTATCTTTTAGTCAACCTTTAATTCTGTTGGAGCCTTCGTTGCATCTTTTAGACATCAGATTCCGATTAATAATCTCAAATCTGGCATCCGTACTTGTTCAGAGTCATGAAAATCAACCGAAATGACACTGAAGCCGCGCTTTGCTGTAGTTTTCAGTCATAAGCAGATCTTTATATATTTAAACGAACATTGGTTGCGCGGGTGGTGATAACAATTATTATAATCAAGGTTGCGGTCTTGATATAATCACCCGACCCATTAATTACTTACATATGTCAGTTTAAACTAAGAATTTTATAGTGTAGAAAAGGCAACTCATCCAGTAGACCGGTTTCGTCCTTATTGGGAACTCATCATGTACTGGTCAGAATTTGCCGCGGACAGGACTCGAACCTGGGCACGTCTGCTTCGGAATCTGCTGCTCTAACCATTGAGCGGCAAGATGGCTCAGTGGTTAGAGCACCAGATTCTGTGATATAACTGCAAATCTTTAGAATTACCAAGATTCGATGGCATAAAGAATGAGTTGTAAGAGTCTGAAAAACATACTAATGAATCAAATTCAGTTCGCGGCATTATTGGTAAGCAATGCATTGTGCCCAATTAGGACGAAATCGGACTATTTCGTGAATTGCGTTTGTTATCTCATGAAGTGTTTGTTCGGCTGTGAAAACAAATAGACTGCATCTAAAGAAAAGACGAACAAAAACTTATGGACATACAATTAAGAAAGTTGGTACATTATGTGAATTCGGTGGTACACTGAATGAGTTACGAGGCATTGAACAGGATGCCATCTTTTGAAATCTCTACCACCTCAGATCTGGTAATTTATAATAAGTTCCAGATAAGGACAAACCCAGTCTAGCTGCCGAATTTCATTTTTGTTTGGATTGTTTTTCAATATATAATTTAGAGTTACAATATATATTTTATCGATTCTTGCCAGCATAAGTTAATTCAATTACAACTTTTCGATTGGCTTTGTTTCTGACTAATAGTAAAAGATGGGAGAGTGCTGGTAAGAACATCAATTAAAAATAGATAAAATAAAGTAGGATTCAGCTGGAGAAAAATTTGGAAAAATGGAAGTTTGATAAATCTGAAGGAACCACTTATATAAATTAAATGCGGCCGAATTCATATCCTGACCTCTTAATTATGCTAAATGTTTCTGTGTGCCTGATGAAGAAAAATCAATTTCATTTCTTCTATATATAGACGAGACTCAATCCAAAGGGCATTGACTTTGGAATCTGCGAGTGTATTTAACGCGCTACCCGTGCCGGTTACTACAAGCAATTTAAAGCCAAATATCAGCTTATTCTCCAGGATAGACATTACTTCAGGTGGAACCTATCTTAAGTCAGAGAAAACCTGCCGTTCTACCTTCCTTTAAGATTTCAATTCAATATAAAGACGACAAGTAGCATGGAGCCTGCTTAATAATGAAAATCAAGGGACGGCTCACAAAAGATTACAAATGTCCCAATTGAAGGAAAGACTAACCAAATGTATGAATCGGTATCTGACTCCAATTGGTGATAGTATACGGTAAGGGAATCTCAATGGCTAACGACGAAGAATCTGGAGTAAATTTGCCCCAGTTCGAGTAAGTCCATAGAAATTTCTGGACGTATTGACTAGATTAAAATAAAGACAACACCGTTGTACTAGATTAGATGGCTATACTACCTGGCGGAATGTTGACTTTACACATTATACATACAATCAATAACGTGACATCAGACTTCATTCAAATGTATATATATATATATATATATATATATATATATATATATATATATATATATATATATATATATATTCATACATATACAGAACAATTTTTGTATTTAAGGCTTATATATATATATATTCATATATACCAGAACTAATTTTGTATTTAATACTTATATATATATATATATATATATATATATATATATTCATATATATGCAGAACTAACTTTTTGTATTTAAGGCTTTTATATATATATATATATATATATATATATATATATTCATATATATTCATATATATGGAACTAATTTTGTATTTATATTATATATATATATATATATATATATATATTCATAAAAATGTCACAAAATTAATTTTGCATTTAAGGCTTATATATATATATATATATATATATATATATATATATATATATATATATATATGCATAAATAATTTTTGTATTTAATGTTTTTATTTTTCATAAGCGCTTTGTTGAATCGCGTGATTTTTCACAATATTCATCAATACTGTTTAATGGAACTTAATTTTCTATTTGGGTTTCTATTGCTTAGTGTGAACATCATTGTTTCGTTCAAGCGATTTTAAAGTAAAGGCAAGAGCAATGGTAGCATATTAGGAAATACAAGTTATAACAATTTCATGAATAACACTTTTTATCCTTGTTTGTGTAATCCTGTCTTTGTTTGAGTTAGTTTATTTGAGTTATCACTTTGCCCAAGTATATTTTAGGTCCGGTGCAATCACTTGCAATGTTTAATTGACTATGTAGGTATTTTTTTGCTAATTTCACACATCGTTTGTCGTTCATCGATTATACGCAATAATGCTTTAAATTTACTTTGACTGGATAATTTCCCTCCCACACGCTACCGCAATTATTCTTTAACTTTACTGCGCACAACATAAGAAAGATGGACTTTGGTTCAGCATCTTGCAAAAATAAAATTGCTAATGATGGTCAATTGCTATGACTTGATCATTATAAATCCACGGATAAATACAGCGATTATTTTGCTACATTAGTAAACTTTTGACAATTTTCTGCCTGCTTCTATCATCTGACACTACCTTTTAATTCCTCAACCGTATACCAATGGAGGTTTATGCGATTGCATCCGCATCATTACTTTCGAATAATTTCGCACTATCTTCTCTTCGTTGTGAGATATTTTCCTGTACAGGCAATAAGGGTACTGCTAATAATGATTTTCTTTGAGAAAATTTTTTGGTCAGGTATCTGATCCGTGTGACCTTTTTGGTAATCCGCTCATTACCGAAATTAAATCGTTTCTGATAATCTATGGTCTTCGACAATTGGTATTGTGTGAGAGAAATATTAGGACGTAAAAGCAGTTACTTGTTGTTAAAAAAAACATGTATTTTTAAAAGTCTTTCGGACTTTGACTTATAAGTTACTGAAAATGTTGTTCCAGTTGCTTTTTGTTTTTTATTGATTATTATAACTGTAATAACGGACTTCCACAGCTGGAATAGTAGTTTTCTTGTGACTTTCAGGAGTAAGTGTTGATTTATAAGACGTATCAACTATTTTTCTGTTCTGCTCATGAACTGCTGCCACAATTTCTTTAACACGTGTAGACAATCAGTGGTTAAGTTGATGGTGGAGGCTGACATGTATCGTCAACCCTTTTGATACGCTTTGCATCGGTATAGATATCTAACACTGTATTGCGATATTGAAATTTTGTTGATCGATTTATTCTTTTCCTCATAATTATTTCCAGTAATTCTCCCGATATTGAAAATTAAGAATCATATAAAAATAATACTAAATCGAATGATACGAACTAATTTGTCCGACAAAAATTGACACGGCATGTTATGCTCAGCGCGACGAAGGAATCGATGCTAGAAATAAGATTCAGCTATCACCCCGTTCTCTAATCAAAGAAATTTTTAAATATATTTGTGGCAGCATTTTCGTGGACAGAAAAGCAAAACGGTTGATTTGTCGCATCAATCTATGCTATCACGAGAAGCTCACAATCAAAGATTTAGTACAGGTTCGGAAGTCAACTATAACAGCTAACAACACAGAGAAGTCCACAGTGTAGATCAAACAACATTTTCAGTACTGTGCAAACCAAAGTAGGAAAGTTATTTGAAAATGTATGCGGACCTTGTTATTAATCAAATATAGCCGGCCTTCACGATACCCAATTTAAATGTCCCTGGATTGCTTGAAATAAAATAACTCTTGGTAATGAGAGAACAATCACGAATTTCGCACGGATCAGGAATTAAACCAAAGCCACAACCTGTAAAACCATCATTATCAGCAGAATCATGTTCACTTACACGAAGGGAAAATAATGCTGCATTATTTGCAATTAATTAAGTGTGTACAATTGCACAAGCCCCCATTAGTAGCAGCTTACTGAAGGAAAACAAAGTGCCAAAAGTTAGAAGCAGACGGACAATTGACATAAAATTACTAATAACCCAAAATGATCGCTATCTTTTTCGGCGTGCGTACACAGATCAAGTTATAGGAATTTCCTATCATTAGAAATTTTTCTGTGCCATATTTTGAACAAACTGCAGTTTACTTGTGCTGCACACAACTAAGCTTAAGAATAATTACAGTAGCGAGATAAAGGGAAAACTGACAGAAATATGTTTAGAAAATGCACATTTGCCAAAGAGGGCTGAACTAGAGATGATGTGTCAAATTAGCACTATTTTGCACGTAGTCAAGTAATCGATACCAGTAATTCCACCGGACATCGAATGTACAAGGCCATAGCAAGAACTCCTACTAAATAACGCAAAACATTTTTACACACGCTAGCACACATGTCGACAAAATGAAAAATCAGGAATACGTTGTAATAAATATATTTTAATATTTTAAAATGACACCTATTTATAATTTTCGAACACTTGAACGATGCAATTATAATTAAATGAATGAAATTTTCAATTGATAAAATAAATAAATAAAAGCCTTGAATAGAATTCTATTCTTTTTTTATGACTTTATATATATATATATATATATATATGCTGTCGTAAATTAAATTTATGGTATTTGTCTAAAATGCACCTAATAAACGTAAAATTATTCGGATTCACTAAAAAACGTAAGGAATATTATAGAACATATTAGTTTAAAATGTTATTTTCTTGAATTGGATATTTTGGCAAAGAAAATTCCAATTTTCGCTGCTTCCGTCGTGTTTTTTCCCCGTATTTTCCATATCACCTTTCTTTATGGCACAAATTTCTCCATATAATGAATATAGATTTTTCTGAAGTTTTGTTTTGATCTTATTAATTAATGCCCGGTACGATGCGTGTACAATTGAAAATTTCATTTGCTCCATAAATTCAAATACTTCTTTTCGTCTTTTTATTATTACTGTGATTTTCAGAATAAAATAGCAGGTATTATCAGTTCATTTTGTTAATTAATTATAAGGATCTGCATTTTCACCTTCTGCTCATTGAAAATATAGTGACACTAATTTTGACGATCTACAATTAGACATTATTGTGCACTTGTTTTTAATTTCGCATTCTACAAACTAAATACAGTTCACGTTGCCTCTTGAAAAATGTATGTTAATAAACTATTGCTAATTTACTTCATTTATTTTTATTGTCGTATATCTACTCAAGTTATGTAATGTGCGTGCATGCTTTAGTTAATTTACATCATTGTTAGGCATGGAGTGAGGACATTTTTTTCACATATAAAAATGAAGACAGATAATTATTAGTTTCCCTTGCTTTTTGGCACAAAAGTGTCTAATCGCTCAATTAATGCGTGTTGATAACTCTTCTAAGTTAACACATAATATTTGCGTCGATTACAAAGAGCGATTTTCTATACGTTTCTCACTGAAGTTTTCTTCCTTTAAAGAGTAAAATTTACGCAGTAAAATAAATTTATTTTCTTGCAATAACTACGAAATCTGTCAGATTTTAAATGGCATCTAAAAGAACAAGTTCCACCTACGAAAGTATTATCTTATTGTCATGTCTGTAAACTATTCAAATAATTCTTTTCACAACGCGTATTATCAGTGATTGCTTAATTGAAAAGCGCTATACTATGTCTGTACGAAAAATAATGCTTTATTGCTGTATTTTTACTTTATATTTGTTGATGGTACTGCGCAAAAATTTCATTTAAAAGCCTCATTTCAGGTTTATTTATTTAGGCCCGAACCAGGACACGTCTGTTTGGGAATCTGGTGCTCTAACCACTGAGCCAACCTGCATATTACCGTAGCATTCCATTTGACGAGGATTTGGTTTCCCGCATGGCACAAAAGATGGTTGAAGCGGCATTACCACGCAAAATTAAGGCAGCTAAACTACCAGTGTCAGTTTACGTAACAAACTGGTCTTTATCAGCAATCAAAGAAAAACAGCCTTTAGTGTTGTTATCAAAGCACTTTTTACCATTATACATGCACAAGTTGTCGATAAACTTGCGGTTACTTACTCGAGTGAGAGAATATTGGCGAATACACGTCTTTTGTTACGCGACACAACTTTGAGACCTCGTACGTATGCTCTACAGACGAAGAATTTAATGTATTTACTAAATTCAATAACTAAAGGTAGTAAGCTTTATGGATAAAGAAATTGCAAACGGATTTATGCAAGTAGAAGAAAGATGTTTGGCTATTGAGCTTTGACTTCGAGTTAATGCACGAATTTGATTGGTTGTTCCCGTTTTTCGCATTCTCTACAAGTTTACCTTTTTCTATTTTGTTTTGACTTTCAATTTATATATTAATAAATGTTCATTTGGAGATACTGAATAAGAATATGAGAAAGAAACGGTTCTAATATCTGATAAAGTTTCTATTTCGTATTGAACATGGAAAAGGCACTAGAAATTTTGTTAAGGCTCGCATTCCAGAAGAATCTTTCGTAAAACAAGATGAACTAGTGATGTTAAAATATAGAGCACAAAGCACGATATTGTGGAAAGAAAATTATTATCAGTGTTTTAATGAATTACGGTTCCCAGGAGATTCAGAGTGCAGTTTATCCAAGTCCACACTACGGGTCAACCGAAGAAACCTTACAAAACCTTACGAAATTCAGCATTTTAAGGAAGATGATGAGGATTTACGGGAAAGAATCGGTTTTGTATCTATTGCTTTGAATAAACTAATTATTTTTTCAAGAATGAGATTTCTGATGTTTCTGCCAGCTTTTATGACAAAAGGCAGAAGAAGAATAATGATGAAATCGGGCAAAACCTTGAGTTTTTCTTGATTTATTGACCGACTGATATTGATAAACGAGTGTTTGAACTGTCATAAATATCAATCGATCAGACAGCAATGGAGTCTCTATCGATGGTCCGAAATTATGGAATTCATCCTTCAGATTCACGCGATATTGATTTTGAAGCAGCATTTAAATTGCGATTTGAATAAACAAACGACTTAGAAAATACAAGCATTGATTATAACATTTGGTTTAGAGCTAATTCTGTTGATCAAGCTTCACATCTGTAATCGTTGAAATGAGCAGAACAGCGTGCATTGACAAAGCAACATTTAAATGCGCTTAAACGTATCAGCAGAAATGCAGAAATCAATATACTACGCGCTGATAAAGGCAAGAACAATGTTATAATGGGTAGATCCGAGTATATACAAAAGATTGAAAACATGTTGAATGAAAATACAAAATTCCCATGCCTCTAGGATAAATCAGATGAAATAGACAGGGTGGGGCGCAGAGTAATTAATGAAATAAAGATCTTGATAGATGTCGATTTAATTGACGAGTCCGTTGCACGGAAGCTAAAATAAGTTTGATCATCAAAAAACAGCAATCTACGGATTACCAAAAACACGCAAAAAAAGATTGTCCTATGAGACCAATATTATCAATGCTCAATTCTTCGTTTCATGCATTAGTGGAAAGGTTAGTTCGTACACTGGAACCATTGAGCAAACTATTAGGTAATTACTCGGTTTCCGATTCTTTTGAGTTTTTTTAACAGAATTCACGACATAACCTACGTCTTTATTTACAAATGTTCAAGTTGACGAAACCATTGGCATAATATACTACAAGCGGTAAAACAGAATATATTGCCATCTCCGGTGATAAGTCATAATCTACGTAAACATACCTTAACATGCACGAAATATATTCAGTTGCGTTTTAATAAAAGCATCCTTAAAAAGTTTGATGATGTGATGTGATGTGTGAGTGTGTGTTGGCATAGATTTTCATAGTCAGTTGTGAGAACACACCCTTAGATAATGACACAAGTAAATGTGCACAATACAATAGGTATGTCGATGATATTTACCTTGTCCTTAAAACAGGTCGTAATCACGAAAATTCCTTCCAAGGTTCAATAAAGCTCTTAAGAATATGAGTTTCACGTCTTAGCATAAGAAAGTTGATTTTCCGCTTTTCATAGATTTGCTACTATAGAAATATATTAATAGTAAATTAAATAGAAAAAATTAGCATAAACGAACCTGGTCTGCAAATTATTCGCATAACAGAGGTTTCATAACTTTTCAATATTAATTATCACAAGGCCGCGGCTGGTTTTCTATTAATAAAAAAAATTGGTCACTCGATAGTCAAAATTTAAATTATATACTAAACCAATTAACAATTTAATGTTTGATGGATATACCAGACTACTAATTGAGACAATTATTAAAAAGAGTAGTCAAATAAAATAGACGTATATTTAGCTAGAAAAGAAAGCGGTTCGAACCCTGTCCGCGGCAAACCTGGCAATTGCGTGAGGAGTTACCTGATCTGCGTTTTGACTAACG
>JAQBSW010005055.1:0-61519 GCA_029291075.1 Eudiplozoon nipponicum | reverse complement strand
CAGAATTTCTAGCTTTTTATACGCTCAGGGTAACCATTTTCCTTCTTTGTGAATTGAAGTTTGTTGGTCTTGTTTGCATAAATTTATCCTCCAGCTGAATTGGTGTGTTTTGCCAGATTATCAGCTATCCAGATCAAGCGAAGCTTCATCCGCAGATGAGTCTTGGACCCATACATAGATGAATGTTTTTTATTATAATGTATTTTTTAACATTGCATATTGTCGTTATATTAAATGCTATTTTTGATCCAGTGTTGTTAAAATGGAAAATTATATGCTTCCAACAGAATTATTTGTGGGTTCTTTCAATTGAGTAGTTCTTCTTCACAACGGTTACCTCTTCGTTGATGAGTCACGTGTGTGGCAATCAGGAAGGCTAACAAAAATGTTCGAGTAATGTAATCACAGAAAATTACGCACACACAAACACAGTTGAATTGTATTGAAATAATTTTGTGCCGAAAATATAAAAAATAAAACGACATCGCATTATTGAAACACGTCTGAAGTGGTACTCTAAATAATACTACTTCAAATGCTAAGCAAAATAAAGACAACAAATTATGTTATTCGATTTCGGCAAATATGATGCGATTTGCAGAATGAAGAGGTGCAAGTGAATTTAAGCTGGACACATTGTGTCGAGTAAGTGCTTATATCATATATTAGACTGGCATGCAAAAACGAAATGAATTTCTGCATAACAAGAGAGGACAGTAAAGGGCAGATTGGATATTTTTGGAAGACATTGACTAGCTAATTCAATAAATAGCTGTAAAATATTAGATAATGCAATACGATATTGACGAATAAATGTAATAGCTAAACATATCTATTAACGAATTAGTCATGTTTCAGATATTGTTTATCAATCGCCAGGCTAACTGCGATTTCATCGATAATTAGATGGACAAATGGGATTATTTTCATTCAGTTTATGCCAGTGCTGTTTACCGCCATAAACTGAAATTTATATATTCTTGGTTGCCAATAACAAACACCTTAGAATTGGTGTAATATACGTGGCGTACCCAGTAGCATGTAAATTCTTATAGAGCATACAGAGTATACCAAATTGAGCAGGAACACATTTCAACTTCATGGTTGAAGGCCTTTCATGCTAGCTGGCTACTCACAATACCAAGCCAGCATCACAATTAAAATGCGCGATATCTTTGGTCAAGTAATTTGGGACAAAGAGATTCAAACGTTCGTTTGTTCGAAATTGCTTGACAAATTATGTAGTGAATTTGAGGCGGTGTATAGCAACAACAAAAAGTTTCCTTCAATTAGATGACACATTTTGTTCTTTACAAATTTTGGCGAGGCATCTTAGTCCTACCTGAACTACAATGTTGATAAAGGCACCATCGCTAGTACAAAAATGCATCAGGCGTAGTTTGGTAAATGTTGCTTCTATTCTACTCTACAGACTCGACCCTATCGCAAGTCAATAGTTTTTATATTACGTTATATTGCGTCTGAAAATCTGGAAACATTTATCAAGAATTTTTAATATTTATCATCCTGAACTTCTGGACAGAAGCTTAATTGTATTTTCCAACATAGTATATTTGCGAGGATGATACAGGTATAATAAATTTATTAAAATCTATGATATATTTATAAAAAATGCGCAGATTTTAACTTACTTACTTTTACTTTACTGCGGCTGACTCCTTTTGGAGGATAAGCCGGCTCCAGATTGTGACATTTCATGGAGTTTCTTGGGAATTTGGTACAAGTGGTGTCCCCTCACCACTCGGCTTTTTGATCGAGAACGCACCTCTAGCCTTTTGCACACCCAAGCGCAGTCTGCAAGGCAGCAGTAAGTTGCATGGTTGCCGGTGGCTGTTGAGAGCTCATTCGCCATTCGGAAGTACGGGGTACTGTCCAGGAGTCCATGTAATCCTGTGGCTGTTGAACCCTTTTGTGGCGGGGAACACACGCCGAGTCATGGTGCCGTCGTCGGGCTCATGTGGTATTTTATAGGAGATCCGATTGCCGGTCGGAAATCCACCACGCCCTGGTGACACCACCGCCATAGCCCCGTTAGCTCATGTACGATCGGCCATCGAGACATGGTTGAACGGAAACATCCGAATGTCCCTAAATATATGCCATTTGGAATTCACTTATGTAAAACAATTAAAAGACTATCAAGCTATGCTTAAGTACGAAAATACAGTGAAAGGCAAAGATTACCAGAAATTTACTTTGATGGACTGTATTGAAAGTAAACAATTACATGCAGCATTGTCATCTCACTTAAATTTTTACTGTATGATTTGTTTCAGAAAAGCCAGCCAGTTAGATTCTATTTAAATAAATGTTTACATCGATTTAATCTCATTAAAAAGTGAGTTATAAAATTGTGAGGATGTAATGCAATTTTCCTGGTTGTAGAATCTAAAATAGGAAACAATACTAAATAGTATATCAGAACAGAGCTTCAACCAAATTACATACCTAGTTCAGTGTATGGCCGTATAATAAGTGTACTTTAAATAATACTGTTAATTTCCATATGTAAGGAAGGCTGAGAGAATCATTATTAAAATTGCTGAAGCACTCTTGATCAATTTTTATTAAAAATTATTATGAAGAATTAAATTGTTTATAATTACAAGTGGTTGATTAAATTTCAACTGGCAAATGACATCAAGGGTTGAAGTTTTAACGAAATTTTGTTTAGATATGTGAGAGCACAGGAAAATCGCAAAACAAAAAAAATATTAGGTGTCAGTTACTACCAGAAATGATGCCCAGTAGAATTTCCGGAGCATACATGATCATTCGGAATGAAAGAATATTTGGCTAGATGAACAGACCAAATATACTCGTGTATTGTAATTGGTGGTATGTTAGTGCTAGAAGAATGATGATACCATGTAAACTCCTGGAAAGATGCAATGCTATGTGAAAACGTTCGGTTAATGTAGCGACTTCAAATCGATCAATGCTCGTGATAAAGTATGATTCCTAATTTCCACATGATTGTTATATTAATAGCTTGCGAAGAGTGGTTTTTCATACAGCTCACGGTTGATTAAAGTGAAAATGCTGCTTTTGTATGAACAAATGACCTAAATCTTGTGACATGCAACGAAAAGTACAAGAAACATTTATCTTAACCAATCTTATGACGAAATTACGAACATGAAAAAGGCTAATCTAATAGAAAATAGTTTAATTGAACCCGATTATCGCCTGATCTGATAAATGAGATCAAAATTGCTTGTGATATCATTTAAAATTGCTATTTTGTTTTATTGCATCTTATAATGAGATATTAACAATTACAATTGAGATAATTATTTGGAAAGTTCAAGAATGATGCAAACTTTTATGGGAAGTCAAAATGAAGAACCCTATGTAAATATTTGGAAAGCCAATTTGTTCTTCTTGTTTTCTACAGCAGATAGCATTAGCAAGACATGCTTTAATTTATAATATTTTGAATTTGGAACGAATAAAATGTTTAAAAGTTCAATGTTACACTCGCTTATGAAAATAAATATCAGAACCGAATTGATAATTTCAAATCCTTATAAACTGAACTGCGTACTACTGAAGAAACATTATGGCATTGAAGATATTCGTTAAAAAATATAATCAACATGAAAAATTAAGTCTGATCTCTAACATAAGAAATAGCAACGGAGAAATATTTATTTTTTAGCATACGTGTCTTAAAATATCCAAATCAACACTTGTTTAATTTTATAGATAAATAACGAGTATGCATTATCCATTCCTACATGTATTTTTGAACTTTTGATAAACAAAATTAGTTTCTTGCATTGTTTTCCCTGAAAGTTATTCACGAGCCGTTGTATTGTATCAAAATGATTTTATATATATATATATATATATATATATATATATATATATATATCTACCGGCCAATTTCATTATTTAGTTTAGTCTCTTCTACCATTACCGTTACTTGACAAGATGCTAAAATGAAATTTCTTATACAAGTTTGATCAGTGACGCATAGGTATAAACTTTGTATTAACTAATAAAACTAAAAATTTTCAAAATATACAATAAGTATTCACTTATTTTAACCAAGAATACATGCAAGTCACATGAAAATTATATCGGCCACTTGTATATCCCTCAAGTATATACATTGGAAATTGATAGGCTACGTTGATAGGTGATACATTCAACTTTATTTAATAAAACTGTACAACAACAATTGTTTATTCATAATTTCTATAGAGAATTCATACCTTTTCATATCTAGAAAGCGCAACATGCTCATTTCATCCATACAGTTTTGACAACTAATTTGTCTTCCTTTATAGTAAAACATTTTCCTTTTGAAACCTACTTATTAACTGAAAATTAATCTTCTTTTCGTCTATTTTGACATCGATTCTTTCTTTATTGATGTTACCCGCTTGGGAACTTCATGCATACAAATTAATTATCAAGCTAAATTTCCATAACTGCAAGTTTTTTATTGTCGATATCCCCCTTCAGTGCAAGGTGAATGAAAGTACAACAATACATTTATATTGTGGAAAACTAATATACAAGGTGTTAACATGAAATATTTACTACCAATAACAAAATGATCAGTCAGTCATAACTATAAATGAAACTGTATAAACAAACTTTTTTTACCTGGAATATAATTTTTTCTATATTTGGATTGACGAGCTGTAGTTTTTAAAAGATACTCGTTAATGAGTACTGAAATATCTTGATATAAATACTTAGCAAAGATTGGAAAAAAATTGTTTAACAAAACGAGGACCAGAGAACTCTGCATAAACCTGCGGGGCACAATATTCTCTCATTAAAACAAATTAGGAAGTCTGTGTTAAATTTGGCTAGAACTATGAGTGAAGATGGAAGTCTGGATGTGCCGTCATCTTTTTGTGAGTTATTCAGAAATAATAGTTTGGACATTCAATGAGTTCAAAATAACTAGCTTGAAGTAGCATGCTTCTGAATGTATCTATTTAGCAAAGGCTTACTGGGGGAGTACATTGATAAAAATTATCTATTTAACTTTCTTAATTGATACTGTATTCTAGGTGTTGCACACCAAGTAATAAATTAGTTCAAGTGGGACCAGAAGGATAAACCAAAGTGAGCATGAACGGAACATGTGAACATTCATTCAGTGCTAGATGGCGACTCGTCGGGTGGAACCGATATTATGTCCTATACCCAATATATATTTTGGTAATGAATGTAGGACAATTGGACGGTACACATTCCTCACCCAAATATTTTGTTTTTAAAGGCTGTAATACCGGCTCGTACTGATGAGTCGCTAGTAAGCATCAAACAAATATGCGCATGAGATTATATCTTACTTTCATGCTCACTTTGGTTTCTCCTTCTGATTCTTTGTGAACTAATTTGTTACTAGGTGCGCAACACCAAATTCATATCATATTGTATATATATATATATATATATATATATATATATATATATATATATATATATATATATACATACATATATTAGCTCTTCGCAGCAAACAAAACATTCAACTTCAATTTTCTTGGTTTTGTGTGCCCTAACATAAGTTTAAATAACTAAAATTTTCACTTGAGGAAGTTAAGAATTATGACCTAATATAGAGTTAACCTGGTAAAGAAATTGACGTTGATCCCAACGCTAAGGATGGCAACTTATGTCCGCTCATTGCAAGTCATGAAAAGTGGCTATCGTGTGATAAATTTGGAAAAGCTTCAGGCAATAAGTCTGAGTTGGAGAGGGCTGATAACCCAGATTAATGTTGATATAACTTGAATTTCAATTACAATTATTTTATCTCTTTTCTTATTTATATTTTAACAATTAAAAAGTAATTCATTGCGCGGGTGGTGGTAACAATTCTTTAAATCAAGATTGCGAACTTGAAGTAAACACCAATCCCAATGTATTTAACCAGTCGTCGAACAACATAACAAAACTACCGCCATTCGCAACGCACTGACGCGTTTCGACCTTCCATGATCATCATCAGAGTACGACGGCAAAATGACTAGCGAGGATCAAACAGCATTGCATATATCTGGAAAGCAAAATTAGATATGCGGCTCTCACCCTAGTAGTCATGCATACACTGTACGCAATGGAAAAATGTCGAAGCCGCATAATTTCATGTAGTCACGGAATATTAGCTGTTTCAGGAAGCCGCCACATCATCACCACACACATATATATATATATATATATATATATATATATATATATAGACAATAAAATTAAACAATAACTGATAGCGCGGGTCGTGGTAATAATTCTTTAAATCAAGTTTGCGAGCTTGAAGTAAACACCAATGCCATTGTATTTAACCATATATTCCATATATATGCAATGCGGTTTGATCCTCGCAGTCAGTTTGCCGTCGTATTCTGATGATGATCATGAAAGGTCGAAACGCGTCATTGTTTTGTGACTAGCGGTAGTTTATGCAAGTATGTATTAGGTTTTGCGAACCTAGTAACATATTAGTTCAGTTGTGACCAGAAGGATAAACCAAAGTTATATATATTATATAGTGTGAGTTAGCATTGAAGTCGCATTGTCGTTGACTTTAGATGATGTTAAAGCTCACTATTGGCAGGTTTACACATTCGTCTAGGAGGTTGTACCGTCCCATTATTCAACATTCTCCTACCAAATATATAGTGGTTAAAGGGTGCAATACCGCCCTACTGATGAGTCGCCATAAGTTAACGAAACGAATGTGCACGAGATTACGCTTCCGCTCATGTTGCCTTGGTTTATATATCCTTCATCACAACTGAACTAATTTGTTACTAGGTTCGCAAAACCTAATACATACTTGCATATATATTAGTTCTTCGCAACAAACAGTATTTAACTGTAATATATTGAATTAAATGATGTCATGCTTACCGCGAAATGTGATAACTGATATCGATGAAGGCCAGAGTGTATGGTTTAACTGGAGTAACAGGTGTTCGGAAATCGTTGTAATTCTCAATTTGGGTGAACTTTAGCATAAATTTATATCCATCAGGTTGGTATCATGTACCGACTCGGAAACCATAGTGTTAGTATCCGGTACTCATCGATTTCAAAAAAGGTATCAGTTACTAACACAATAGCCATAGTGTTAGTATCCTTTACAGACTCGGTATATATATTATATAGTGTGAGTTAGTACTGAAGTCGCATTGTCGTTGACTTAGATTATGTTAGCTTCACTATTACAGGTTTACACATTCGTCTAGGAGATTGTACCGTCCTATTATTCCACATTCTTCTACCAAATATATAAGTGGTTAAGAGAGCACAATTTGCCCTACTGATGAGTCGCCAGTAAGCACGAAACGAATGTGCATGAGATTATACTTTCCGTTCATGATGCCTTTGGTTTATCCTTCTGGTCACAACTGAACTAATTTGTTATTAGGTTCGCAAAACCTAATACATACTTGCATATATATTAGTTCTTCGCAACAAACGGTATTTAGCGGTAGTTTAGTTATGTTGTTCGACGGCTGGTTAAATACAATGGGATTGGTGTTTACTTCAAGCTCGCAAACTTGATTTAAAGAATTATATTTTAACACACTTATATTTTAAATGTCAGTTAATCAGTTTCCAAAATCTTGTTATAATTAAATTTCGTACTCTAGGTTTAGGCTCAAATTCAAATTTCTTAATGCCATGAGGATATTTACTTGATCAAAAGAAAAATTAGTTTAGATTTAGTATGTATATAGATACATCATAATAGATAACACCACTAACCAATGGAGTGTGTTTCATAATACCTTTTCTATGTTTGACAAAGTATTTTCCATCTTTAAGAAATTTAGGTTATCAGTAACTTTTTTTTCTCCTTAAATCAACCCCACAATGAGTATTTCTTTATGAATTTTTCAAAATATATTCAATGTCATTAGAAGTTATATCGAGTCAAAATTTCAATATCTACTTGTAGACATTTAAATCGCATTCAGATAAATTTGCGCTATGGTGAGGAATATATAAATGGATTAGCGGCGACCTACTTTTTCAAATTCAATTATTAACTATGGATGATATACATATTTATGCATTTTTCGAACTTATAGTGAATTTTGTGATAAAGATGATCGGCTATCAGTAATATAATCTTAGGCATGTCATATTTGAAAGAGCTCGAAAACGATTTACATTTTAATTTATTTTCTAGCACACCCACTTCACATATCTTAAAAATATTAAAAGGTTTCTACTGGTAGGCAACAGATCAAATCGTCATTCAGTTCACTTCTACAGAAGGTAGCTATATAGTTTTGGCTTAAATCAAGGTTGCGATCTTGGTATGAACACCAGACCCATAATGTACATACTTTTACCAGTATGGACTAAGCATTGTATAATGTGGAAAAGGCAAGTTTAGCAGTACACTGGTTTGGTCCTTGTTGGACACTTTCTCGTGCTGTCCAGAATTTGCCGCGGACGGGACTCAAACCTGAGCTCGTCTGATTCGGTATCAAATATTTTACATTGAAATAGATTTATCGGTTGCCCAAAAACTGAAAATGCAGATGTTCGTATGTGAATTTAATTGACGCCTATCGTAGTCCAAGAGGAGACAAAATTATGAACAACTTGAGTGCAATTCTTCAGACATATTCATTATTTCAAATCAAACAATGGTTTTTTTTGTATAGAGAATGCTATTAGTTAAAATTTTTTCACGTGGTTTCCTAGCATTTGTAGTGCATAGTGGACTGTTGCTCCTTCAACTTTTTACTAATTATAAGAACATAACGTTAAAAAGAACAAATTCTATTGGGGTTACATTCCGGTCTCATGTAGATACCTGTAAGAAATTTATATAACACACAGATTTTCTTCACATATTCCTCACCACGTGAGCAAGGTAATAATTTATTTCTATTTGTTTTTTCGAGATTTCTACAACATATGTTTAATTTAATAATAATTGATTGCGCGGGTGGTGGTAACAATTCTTTAAATCAAGTTTAGGAAGTTAGCAAGCACCAATCCCATTTTATTTAACCAGTCGTCGCGGCTGGCGGTAGTTTTGTTATGTTTTTCGACGACTGGTTAAATAAAAATGGGATTGGTGCTTACTTCAAGCTCGCATACTTGATTTTAAAAATATGTTTAATTTTACCTTTTGAATTTACACTATGATTCTAAGGTTATCTATATTGTGATTCTAACATTAAAACCCTCAACTCACTTTAGACTTCCATCGATTTCGCAGTCTCCTTTTTGAGTATAATAAAATATAACTTATGGAGGACAAAATATAATTGAAAACCATTGGAATATAAATGAAGGATCAATTTTGTCCATCCATCGCTCGCCTTAGTATGTCTGGCTTTGAATGTAGAAATGATTGTAAACTGTATGTTCCATTGATATCTAATTTCTAAATTAATTCAAGTTAAGGGTATATTTAAAAATAATTATTGTTATCGATGGCGTAATTTAGCATCGATATCCTTCATTATTAATAACTTTTAACTATCCTTTTCCCACGAGTAATAGCAAGGTATAAACTGGCGGGAACTTATAAACATCTGCGCACGTAAGGGCAACAGGTACAAACGCATACAAGCATGCAAAATCCACAAACACACACACACACACACACACATATATATATATATATATATATATATATATATATATATATTCTCAATGTACAATGCACAAAATGACATTTCCCATTTTACCACCCATCTCACACGTTCGAGCAAGTGTCTGTGGCCTCACGTCTGTCTTCATGTCACACAGCTAGTCAAGTGCTTCCGGCATTAGCTACGAGACTAAATAATAAATGTCTACCTATCTTGACTAGTTAATTTGTTAGTTACCTGTCAAAAATCAACCGCATCCATTAACCTATTATACACCAAATCTATATATATATATATATATATATATATATATATATATATATATATATATAACGGGCAGGCACAGAAATAACGTATCATCTGCAAGTTATGTATCTATATGCATTCACAATTGATTTGATTCACTTCACTAACGAATTCATTGTGAATAAATTATGAAGGAATTTTACTTGCTTTTTCTTATATTATCTACCGTACCATTAATTGTAGCAAATATATTATTTCGTCTTGAATTCCTATTGTTTCGTCTACCAGACAACGGCAGAATGATTGAACTGAGACAAAATTATAAGTATATTAAGATGCGAGATAATAGTAGAATTATGTTAGCGTAGTTAGGGCTCCTACTGACGAGCATCCAGCATATAACGAACAAATGTATGTTTACACTATGCCGTTTATTAAGGTTAACTTTAACATGTTTACTGTTCATGTGGGAACTAGGTTGTTACTAGGTGCACTTTGCCTAAATTTTGTACACATACATTGGGGCCCCTTACGACCATGAATATAAAAAGATTAATAAATATTGAAAAAGAAAATATTTCTGAATTTGAGCTCGAATAAAGACCCTAGGAGAAATAGTTTCAGTTCATGTTCAAATATAAACTATTATATTCAGCAACAGTGCCGCAAAATGAATAATTGTGTAGCGACATCCACATCGGTTATGGATGGTAGTGACATGTTTTCCGGACCTCAATATTTTTTTATTAAAATGCTGAAACAAATTTGCACAAATGTCTAATAGCAGCCAAGTAATCAAAAAAAGATCTTTTATCCTTAAACGGTAATATATGTTTAAGACTGGCAGATGGAATAAATAGGCTATTCTGATTAATTTAATCAAGAAAACCTGGTTTTTATTTATTGTAATACATACGTGCGTATAAAAAAATTAAACATTCAAAGATTACGTGGTTTATGATAAAATTATTTTAATTTAGTTTGCGAACTGCAACCAAACACCAGACTAAACTGATTTCACTCGTCACCTAGTATAGCAGAACTATCGTCATTTACGGATACTGATGCGTTTTGAACTTTCATGATCGCCATTAAAGTATGCTGGAAAATTAACTAATGAGGATCATACCGTAATGTATACATAAGGCATAGAAGATCAGATATGCGGATCTCATTCCTAACACCTCTTTATATCGAAATGACCCGTCAACTTAGCATATTGTTAATAATTTACAACTTAGTCTTTTACTAAGGAGACAGTGTGCCTGTACCAGATGTTGTCTTGATTTCAAACAAAACACATTAACTCCATTACTATGAAAATTGGCCACATAACATAATGTTATGAATAGCAAAAACAAACTATAATTTACTATAATTAAGGTTGCTAAATTTATATAAACACCTGACTCATTAAGTAATTACATTTTGTCAGTATAAACTAAGAATTGTATAGTGTAGAAAAGGCAATTCATCCAGTAGACCGGTTTCGTCCATATTGGGAACTCATCAAGTACTGGCCAGAATTTGCCGCGGACAGGATACGAACCTGGGCACGTCTGCTTCGGAATCTGGTGATCTAACCAGGGAACCACCCTGCCGCACACTGCACACAAATTTCAGTCATATTCTAACTAATCTAACTCGGTTAGTTTTTTTCTCTTTTAGGTGGAGCTCATATGGCATCCATTTTTAGATCCAAAGTTCCAACTAACCATCCCCAATCTGTCATTACTGAACAGACATCACACTACATGGGGAAGTCGTATTGAAATGAACATTTATATAATTTAACGAACATTGGTTGCGCGGGTGGTGATAACAATTACTATCATTTGTTGAAACAATCAATGAACAAAAACAATTTCTGCAAGCTACATGTTCATTGCATCAATTGGAGCAAATTTAATGCTCTCAAAGAAGCTTTATGCAATTGTAACATCAAATTTTACTTTCACTTATGCGTAGCTTGCTATAAATCTAGTTTATAGTAAAGTTCTCCTAAATAAATGTGTAAAATGCCAATTTCCAAAATAACTTAAACTGTCAAAACAACTTTATTCGCATATTGTGTATCAGGTGTTGCGCACCTAGTAATATATTAGTTCAAATAAAACCAGAACAATAAACCAACATCAGCGTGAACAAAAGGTGTAATTTCATGTGCACATTCGTTTCGTGATTATGGATGATTCAAGGTCAAACTTCATGTATGTGCTGACTTTAGTATATCTTTCTGGTCTTATTTATATTTATTTGTTACAAGATACGCAATACCTAATACACATTTGCATATATATATATATATATATATATATATATATATATATATACATTTAGAGAGTATTAAATAAGGGAAACAACCAATCAATTGCATGCATCACCTCCAGTTCAAACTCGATGCCTTGGCATTGCATGCAATTGATATATATATATATATATATATATATATATATATATATATATATATATGTATATCTCCGCAAAAACAATATATGACTATTATAATTCAATTGATTGTTAACATGGTTATCGCGATATTTGTTAAATGATGTCGAGCAAAGCCAGAGTCTATTTAATTGCTGGAGTAACATGTGTTCAGAAGTAGTTTAGATTCTCTTTTTTTTTAAATTTAGCATATCTTAAAATCCACTGTTTTGTTACCATGTATCGACTCAGCATTTTGAAAACGGTTGTGTTGTTACCCTATGTAGGCTCGGTATGTAATATATATAATTATTTGTCTTCGAAGTCGCATTTTCGAGGAATTTTTTTGAACTTAACTCCATTACTGTTTGACCACACATTCGTAAAGTAGACTGTGCCATCTACTTGTCCCACATTTCATGAGCTAATATATAATGGGTTCCCAACGTTGTACCGTCTCCTACTGTTGAGCCACCAATAAGCACGAAACACAAGTGTACATGAGATTATACTTTGCGCTCATTTTGACTTTTGTTTATCTTTCTGATCCCATTTAAACTGATTTGTTACTAGGTACGCGATATCTAATAAAAAATTGCATACACATCTGTTTTCTGCAACGAACAACATGCTACTATTATAAAATTATTGTCAGATGCTTGCCTGCGTACAGATGTCTCGTGTGATCACTTATCGTAATTTTATACAATTAAGTTATTCTTTTTATCTCACTGATATGAGTTAATTGAAATAATTCGCATACTTTTCAGAACGCATAACCACTGATCAATCATTGAACAACCCTTATAATTGTGGGCGACCTAGTGTTCCATTATATCACACATGTAACTATAACTTTTATAGGTAGACCACAGTGAAATAAATCCTTCTAATACTTTTACATTGTTGACTATGATGACGATGAGGATGATAATGCTGAATGGGCTGAGAAAATCCGATTTGCCTGAAGGTATCATCAGTTTAAATAAATAGTCTACATCCTATAATGGAATGACATTTAAATGATTTTTTACGTGATAGATAGTTCCACTGAGGATTAGCAGGCTATCAGAAGGCATCCGCAGTTATATAATTACACCTTCAAATTTTTGAAACACTCGCGAACGCGCATTGTCATTTATGAAACATAAATTTAACTATTGTTAACGCATTTTGAATTTGTTTTCGCGCACTGAATAGGTTTAATTTCGTCAATGCTCACCTAAAGATTTTCAGATAAGAAAAGTTATTATACCTTGAGGTACGATATCTCGTGCAGGCATTCTAATACAAGAAGGTGAATGTATTCAGTTTAATTTTACAGCGATCGATTTAATCACATGACAAATTCTACCAGCTCAATAAATCTCATCAACGGTTTTCTACGGGAAAACGGATCTTATTTATCATGAAACAAATTTGTAATTACTAATTGAAGTAATAATAGAACTTCTTGCATTTATACATTGATTTTGTCATGAAGGAAAAAGTTTCGATCAACAGAGCACTGTTCTCTCTAGAATTAAAACAGAAATTACTAACTCGATTTATTTTCGATGGAGAATATGTGATCTAAACGACAGCTATTATCCAAAAAAGAATTAGCGTCGTCTCTCAGTTGATGCTGCTATTGATATTTCTTTGAGTAACCTGTTGTTTCTTTAAGATTTGCGTTTGCGGTTTGTCGCTTTGCATTATCGGTTTCGCAAAGATCCGATTAATCTCTAATTTCCAAATACGCATTGAGCTCGTCTTCTTGTTGGCTGGGTGTGGATTCGTCCCTCACTTCCGAAGGCTTCTAAACCGTTCGTACTAACCACAGGAATTGAGGTCCGTTAGTCAACGAAGATTATATCGTACCTCATTTCCAGTTGTTACATATATACATTTATGCAATCAGAATAAACTTAACATATACATAATCGTAAGCCTGCCATCAGACATATATATAAAATTAATAATAGAAAGGTCAGAACGAAGAAGAGACTGATGTATTTTAGCTTTGTTTAAATATGCTTCGTGGAATCACGTGATTTTCTGCATTGTTCATCAACAAAGTTTAAGGAATAATAATTTTCTATTGTGACTTCCATTGAATAGTGTGATAATCATAGTATAGTTCAAGTTTCTTAAATGTGTAAATAAAAGACATTTTAGCATATTAAGGTATATTAATTACAGCGCGTTAATGAGTAATTTTTGTACGTGCATATGTGTGTAAATATTTTTTGTGATAGTTCATTAGGATAATCGCTTTTTTCTTTTACGTGTCATGCCCAGTTCAGTTACTTGCATTGATGTATTGACTACGTGTATTCTTTTACCAATTTCATACTTCATCTGTAGTTCGGCTCACTTACGAAATTGTGTATTTGTTTTACCGTTTGATTCCTCTCACCGCTCTCTGCGGCAATTATTCTCTAACTTTATTGTATGCAGCTTACATAGAACTGTATTGTGTGCAGAATCTGGTATAGATGACTTTACTCATTAAAGTAAATTTCTATAAATTGGAACTGTGTACATCCGACGATAAAGAGGCCGATCCTTTCGTATAATTAATCATTGTTATGCCAAACGTCAGTCTGCTTTTTACATATGATACATTGTTATAATTCCGATAACTTTGACCGGGGAGATTTTATGTACTTTTAGACGCACCACTATGTGAACGTAATATTACAATATTTTCTTTTGTTCAGAGACTCATTCCTGCACAGGTGATCATGGTACTGCTGAAATGAATGCTATTGTAATTTGTTGTCCAATATTTGTTCCTCATCCCGACGAACTTGATCATGATTCCTTACATTTGTCAGTATAAGCTAAAAATTTTATAGTGTAGAAAAGGCAATTCATCCAGTAGACCGGTTTCGTCCTTATTGGGAAACATCGTGTACTGGACAAAATTTGCCGCGGACAGGACTCGAACCTGGGCACGGCTGCTTTTTTTTTTTTTTTTTTTTTTTTTTTTTTTTTTTTTTTTTTTTTTTTTTTTTTTTTTTTTTTTTTTTTTTTTTTTTTTTTTTTTTTTTTTTTTTTTTTTTGTAATATTTTAAACTGACTTACGGAGATTCATTTACACTGTGCATTATCTACTTTCAGCTAATGTAAATAACGAGTTTCTAACACTTTTGATTTCCCTCAGCCGATTGTTGAAAACTGAATAGAGAGGACTGTAGCACATTTTACATTAACTACCATTAACTTAACTTAGATATGCATTTGATTATTCTGCGACCGTGCTATGCTGACGATAGATAACTGTCTAGCATGATAGGAAGCGTAATTAATATTAACTGGATTCAGAAAATTTTACTGATGAATTTAAAACTTTTGTGATCTTCATTCCTGCACGACATATAAACGACCTTTATTATAATCAAGGTTGCGGTCTTGATATAAACACCTGACCCATTAATTACTTACATATGTCAGTATAAACTAAGAATTGTATAGTGTAGACAAGGCAATTCAACAAGTAGACGGATTCGTCATTATTGGGAACTCATCGTGTACTGGACAAGAATTGCCGCGGACAGGGCTCGAACCTGGGCACGTCTGCTTCGGAATATGGTGCTCTAACCACTGGGCCATCCTGCCGCACACTACACTGCACACAATTTTCAGTTATATACTAACTAATGTAACTTCGTTAGTCTATTATTCTTTTAGGTGGAGCTCATATGGCATCCATTTAGACCCAAAGTTCCAACTTACCATCCCCAATCTGTCATTACTGAACAGACACCACACTATATGGGGAAGTGGTATTTAAATGAACATTTATATAATTAAACGAACATTGGTTGCGCGGGTGGTGATAACAATTATTATAATCAAGGTTGCGGTCTTGATATAAACACCTGACCCATTAATTAATTACATATGTCAGTATAAACTAAGAATTGTATAGTGTAGAAAAGGCAATTCATTCATGAGAATTGCCTTTTCTACACTATACAATATATACTGGCAATTTCTGGCCAGTACATGATGATTTCTCAATAAGGACGAAACCGGTCTACTGGATGAATTGCCTTTTCTACACTATACAATTCTAAGTTTATACTGACATATGAAAGTAATTAATGGGTCAGGTGTTTATATCAGTCAAAGTCCAAATCATATTTACTAACACCAGTCTATCTTAATAGTGTGTTTCAACAATTCGTTATCATTTTCAGAGAACGACTGAAAGCTGACTAATTATAATCAAAGCGATTTGTATACTTTCCAGCATCAGCTAACAATAATGATGCATATAAATATTTTGCTATGGTCCTCAGGTTAAATATACTATCTAGCAATCACGGATTAATGCGAAATTTAAATTATCTGCCGTCTGCTTGTAATACTGGTATGTTTCTGTTATAAGTTGGCATCCTCAAAACACTGATAATAATTGCTTAGCTCGATTAAAGCCAAATTTTCAATAACCACCGTCAGCTAATCTCCTGTTCTCGTCATCTGAGGAACAAAAATAATTGACTTGCAGTTATTAATGATGAATAAATATAATCAAATGTCTTCAGATGTTAATACTGCGTTTCGAATTTCTGTTATTGCCCTCTGTTCAAGACTGATAACTGACTAACTAGAATTAAACCGTAATTGATGTTAGCTAACTTCAGTAAATGTTACTTCAGTGTTTCATTCTTCCGTAATCGTGCTTAGAGCTTGAATGATAGCTGACTATTGCGGTTTTATGTGCAGAACATTTTAACTACTTTTAACTAATATTGCTAATACTGTTTAATTAACCTTTGTCAACCGTAGTGCGCGAATGTAAATTTCCTTGCTTGGACTAGAGCAAAATAAATATTTACTTCTATTAGGATATGCTTTGGTTCTGTTTTGATCTTCTGGTAACCTTTCGCAAAGCATGAACGGTAATTGACTAGCGCAGACCAAGGAGGCATATATATTTACTACAGTCCACCAATGTAACTTTAGAACTTTTGTCTTATATGAGCGTAAACTTTGCACGACAGAAAACTATCTACGATCAGTTAATGTTACCCGGTCGTTTCAAAATTCAATGAGCTTCTGCAGAGCACGACTTATAACAGAATATAATTAAAATTTGCGGCTTGTCTATTTACTTTTTTTTAAATCGTTTATTCTTATATGTGTAGACTTGCACGTACTTCGTTAGTACTCAATATTGACAGAACGAACCAACTTGGTGAATTGCATTTTCTGTGTTATGCAATCCATAGTTTATGGAGAAATCATGCGCATTAAAAAATCCTGTCGTTATTCGGTATTTCATTTGCAAACAGCCGGATGGCATGATGTATTTTCGAGAATGGCAGTTTAAGCTAGTCTGCTTCAGCTTAATGACAAAAGTGATGGCATGAATGCTTCTGCTGTACTCAGGTCTATTAGAAATTATAGATTGGTATATAATAGAATAGTGCAGGCTTTTCGTGGGTTTGGCAATTCAGTGGATCAGCGTCCAAACACTAGTGTTGATCTTCAATGCCGCGTTTTGCGTACGCGGGTAATAGTTGTACACGGGCAGTTACACAAAGATCCGATTCTTCACACTTTCCGATTTTGTTTTGTCTTTGATCGGGTTGAATTCTTCTTTTTTCAACTGAAAATGTGGTTCTATCACATCTTTGTTTACTGGCGACGTTTCGGTGCCTACTTTCCAGCACCATCATCAGGCAACACAACACTGATCACAATAGCAGATTTAAGCAAATGTGGTAACCTCGTTCCAAAACCATTCTATTTATATATAATTGACTCAACACTATTTTTAATCATAGAATTTGTCTCAGTAACTAAACTCAATATATAACTATTTATAATTAGCAGACCAATCATTACCTCACCTATCTCAAATTCCCGGTATACGTAATCTCATCTCGTATGCAGAATATTGTAAGGGAGAGAGACAGTATCGAACCTTTTGTTATTTGTTATAACTGTATTGCTACTATGCCACGGTAATCAAAATTCAAAATGATAAAAAACTAAAACCTTGAATGTCATATATTGTATTTTATTTAAAGCCGGGAACTCTAATGTATACAATGGTGTATGAGGTATTACGCACATAGCAACAAATTGGTTCAAATATGGAGCAGCAAGTTTCGTAGATAGATGGAGAGTGAATGTCATAGCGACGCTTAGGTGAAAGATTAAAGAGAGAAAGAGAGAGATAGTATGGACAACTAACGTTTTTCAAAAAAAACTAATCGTAAGCACAATGTGAAGTTAATCAACTCATAGAAATAATTGCATAAGACTATTTGCTCATATGACTAAAATAATTCATTATATCTATATACATATATATCTAAATATAATATCGTAACACCTTTATATATATATATATATATATATATATATATATATATATATATATATATATATATATATTTATTTAGAAGAAGGACCATTGTTAATTGTTAAACATGAATATTTTCTATTCTTACTATATATTTATTACGTTAGTCATACCTTATATCAATATATAAAATACATGTCAATATGTATAAAAACATATATATGAATATAAGCAACAGTGTGGGACCAACATCTCTAATCCTATATATATGTACATTAGTAATAAATATTTATTAGGTTATGCACATCTTATATTAATATATAAAATACAAATCAATATGTATAAAAAACATATATATATATAAGCAACAGTGTGGGTCCAATATCTTTAATTCTATCGATATATATATATATATATATATATATATATATATATATATATATATATATACGTTTCAATACTTCTAATAAATTCTTATTTTTCTCTTTTCTGGCTGCTTTTTGACCAATTAATCAAATTGTATATTTATTTATTCACACCTTATATAAATATATAAAATACATATAAATATGTATAAAAACATATATATAAATATAAGCAACAGTGTGAGTTAAATGTCTTGTATATATAATTATATATATGTGTATATATGTATATATATTTATTTTTTTTATTATTTTTTTTAACCATCTTAAATAAATATTTAATTTTAATGGTAATGTATAAAATGATTAATGTCCGTTTATATATATATATATATATAATAAACCTATTTATCTACCGATAGGCCTACCTATATATCCGTCTATCTATCACATTTTGAATTTCTCTTAAATGGATACATTATAGCTGTTAATAATGGATATCTTCTCTAGGGCTAACGTATTATTCATTTATTAATATATTCCTACCTTACATAAATATAGAAAATATAAGCAACAGTCTCTTATCTAATGTCCTATCTACTAACCCTTGCTAAATCTGTATACCCTCTTCTGGAACATTATTATTGAGAAAGATAAGTATATTGGAATTGATATTGGTACAGTTCATTCACAATCAGTTCTCTGTAATCGAGGTTTTTTACTTAGGTTCCCACTTAATTCAGATTCCGCAGTCTCCCGTTTTCTGACCGTAGAAAATGCTTCATTATATATTGGGCCCAATGATTTTTCTACCGATGTTACATTCATTACACCTTTTCCTGATTTATTTCAATTGACTCTCTAATTAGTCTAGTTAATCTGTTGCGGTTGCATAACGCGATGCGTTTACATCCTTCCCAGTCTATTTCATGACCCGTTTCTTTCGAATGCCTAGCTAGGTCTGACCTTTGAATGTGTCCATATTTGCAGGCTGTCTTGTGTTCACCTCTACGAACCTTTATAGGTCGCATGGTTTCGCCTATATACCTGAGATTACATTCCTTGCATGGTATCGCATATACTCCTGATGTCTCGAGTGGCTCTACTCTTTCTTTTTGGTTAGGTAGTTTATTGCCTATAGTAAGCGATTGTCTTAAAACTGTTTTAATATTGTATTTAGCTGCTATTATTCTAATTTTCCTGCTCAATTTTGAATCAGGTAATACCATAATTTTGTGCCTATCTGGTTCTGTTTCCTTCTTTACTTTGTTTATTATATTATTATTAAATCTCTGTAACATCTCATCTAATAATCTATCTATTAAACTTGACGGATAGCCATTTAGTTCGAATATTTCTTTTAATCTCCTCATTTCCTTTTTTCTATTTTCTTTATCCACTATTCTAAGACTCCTTAATATCATGGATTTAAGAATGCCTATTTTCATTCCATATGGGTAATTTGATAAGAAATTAAGAAGTCCTGAATAAGTCTCTTTTCTAAAAATATCTCTTTCCAATCTGGAACCATTCCGTTTTATTTTCACATCCAAAAGGGTAATTCATCATTATTCTCTTTCTCCAATGTAAACTTTAATTCACCTAATTAGTTGGCTAATTCGAGGAATTTATTTAACTCATTATCACCATGATTCCAAATTATAAACATATCATCCAGGAATCTTACATACAAGTTTGGCTTAAGAGGAGATTTTAACAACAGATTTTTTTCAAAATAGTGCATAAAAATATTAGCAACTGGGACTGATAGTGGTTGTCCCATAGGGACACCTTTAACTTGTTTATAAAATTCATTTCTGAACCTAAAGTAGGTGGAGGTCATACAAATATTAAAGATTTCCATAATACTACTTAACATCATTTTACTACCTTCTATTATCTCTGGGAACTCTTTTAAACAATGCTTCACACTTTCTAATGTTGCTTGTACTGGGACATTAGTATACATCGATTCAACGTTCAGGCTAGCCATTCTATCCTTATCATTCAAATTATATCTACTAATAATGTCAATAAAATGATATGTATTCTTTAAAGTATAATCTAAAAAATAAGTATATTTTCTAATTCTGTTGCATAGAAATTTAGACAATCTATACGTTGGTGAGTTTTGTACATTAACGATTAATCTAAGTGGATTCCCCTGTTTATGAATCTTCACTAGACCATAAATTCTCGGAGGGACTGTGTCACGTTGTATTAATGAATTCCCAAGTCCTGGTTCTAATTCCTTCGACTCAATCATTCTATTAATTATAGTCTTAACTTGTCCTTGTAACTTATCAGATGGATCTTTATTTATTTTATTATAAACGTCGAAATTATTTAATTGTTCATACACTTTCAATTCATAATCTGACCGGTTCATAAGTACCGTTGCACCACCTTTATCCGCCTTAAGGCATATTACTTTATTGGATAATAATTCTGCTCTTAAGCGTTTTAGATCATAACTCTGCTAGCATCTCACTTCTTTATGCTCTAACACCGCTTTGGACACATCCAATTCAAACCTAGTCTTATCTTTGTCTGGGAGAAACAGGGCAGTCTTTACTGTTTCTGTAATTATCTCATTCCTAGGTACGTAATCAATAGGAATTGCAGTATTAAGTCCAAGATTAAGAATTTGTTTTTGGTCTTCCTTGGGATCTATTTTAGATAAATTAAATAAACGTTTGGACATGACCCCATCAATTCTCTTATTTCTCAAAGGGCTAGTTTTTTTTCGTGCCTTTGTCTAATTTTTTTAATTTCATTATCCCTCGTTTTGTCTGTGAAATCTTCAATATGTTTGAAATCCAACATACATAATCTCGCCAGTAATATGGACCTTATTTTTGTCTTCTCTCTAATCAGTTCAAATTTACGTTTGTTTAGTCTCTTAATCGATATTTTTATTAAATGTAAACAAAGCTCATGCTTAAGAGTATTTCCTACTTTATCCAAAACGAATGAAAGTTTAAATATAAAACATTTCGGTATAACATTAAATTTTAAACATTTATTAAGGAACGAGGTATTTTACACTTGCCTAACAATCTGCATCTTCTTCCGCTTGTACTGATTCATAAGTGTGACGATTGTTGCATCATATTTGATAGTCAAATACGTTTTGAAATTTTGTTGCGGTGTGTACAATTCGTTTTCTTCAATGCCGCGTTTTGCGTACGCGGGTAATAGTTGCGTTAGGAGCAATTCTGAAAATTGCATTATCGTTGCCGAATAAGAAAGAACCTGAAGTATTCGATGAGAGTCATTCAATTTTACTAATCCTTTATAAATACATAAGTATAAAAATAAAAGTAAAATTGAAACAATGATTCACAAGTCTGCGCACTGCGTTTGATATTTTCTATATGCGAAAAAGGTAATTTGAAAGTTGCATTTGATGAAAGTCAAACGAAGTAAATATATAATATGATTAATCTAAAAAAGCCAGTTACTATAGCAGTGGTATAAATATACCCTTTCAATTACTTTTTAAAAGTGAACTTTAACGGTGAGAACGGATGAGATTTTAAGGTCAGAAAAGCAGTGCATAAAAGGGCATTCATTTAAAAGTCCTATGCTAGTTTAGATGAGACCAAATGCTAAGTCAAACTAGATTAAAGAATTGTTTTACAGGGAAAATGGTAAATTTGACGAAAATTTCATCCAAAAATAAAACTCAATATAGATAGCGAGGAGCAATTTGCAAAAATCTAATGCGCAAAATTAACATAAGTAAGTTTAGGAGAAATATGAATTTATTGTAAATTAATTCAATAAAATAATAATAGGGCATGTGTTAAATTTTGATTCATCCAAAAAATAAAAGGTAATTAATACGAATAGTTAATATAACAAGTCATCATTCGCTGTTTCGCAATATGATGAAAATGAATTAATTCAATGTGCAAATAGTAAACGTGCAACTGAAATTTTTTATTGGGCAAAACAAAAGATGGGAATAAACCGGCTAAACAGGTATGTCGTACTCTCTCTCCTAACACAATGTTTATAAATAAAGCAGACGGCTGAAATACATAATTAATTATTTATATAAAAATACAATTTAATAAAAGCCGAATGAAATAACGTCCACTATGTACAATACACGCATATATATATATATATATATATATATATATATATATATATAAGTATATATATATATGCGCATCATCTGAAATGACTTAATATTGAATTAATTAGCAAATGCATATTTTTCCATATATGACGCAGAATATGAGTTGATTTACTTTTTTAACTACTACGGTGTGTCCAGAAATAGAGAAACTAGCCTAGTGAATGACTAGTGTCTACTCTCTAATGCATTATTTGTTCTACTAAAAAAGGATGAAAACAAATCTTTCCATAATATTTTATTCAATATGCACATACATATATTACTCGTTTGACGAGTTCCTAATAAGGTCAAAACCAGTCTATTGGATTAATTAAACGAACATTGGTTTCGCGGGCGGTGATAACAATTACTTTTAATCAAGGTTGCGAATTTGATATAGACATCTGGCCCTTATGTACATACATTTTTCAGTATAAACTAAGTATTGCATAGTGTGGAAAAGGCAATTTATCCATTAGACCGGTTTCGTCCTTATTGGATTAATTGGTTAGTTTATACGAAATATATATGAATATATGAATATATATATATATATATATATATAATTATATATATATATATATATATGTGTGTGTGCATATTTAATGAAGGACATGATTATATATTTTTGTAAGTACAAACCTGCATAATTTAGTAATAATAAGTCATCTACTGGATCGGTTTCCTGGTTCCTGGACACTCCGAAGTAGTTGAAATAAGTGAAGTAACTCATTTTCAATACCATAAAAGGACAAAGGTGCACATGTGAATTAATGAAATGTTTTGTTTGTACTGATAGCAGATATAAAAATGTCCTATCATTAGACAAATTTACAACTTAAATTCTCCAAATCTCATGGTGACTGATTTCTAATGAAAGGTTGTCGGTATTTAGTAATAACTTCCAGTCTCACCCCGGAGGAGGGGGAGAATTCTAATAAAAAACTGAAGTTGCCCTGTTACATAAAAATTCGTAAGATGTTATTTTATTGTGCCCAGTGTGGTACAATTTGTATGATGATGGATTTTATAAATTCGAATCCTAAAATTTGAGCAATTCGAGTTATAGCTTTAATAAAATAAATTTCATTAAAATACCCAAGAAATCTTTGCAGCCAAAAGGAAAAATGACTAAATAGGTCATCTGAACTATACATACAATGTATACTAGACTACTAGGGGTGTTGTTCTCGTTGATCAGCATGTTGTTGTGCTTATATTTATTAACCTGCAAGATGCAAACCTGTCCGTAGGTGTGACTAACAGTAGTTTTATGACATTTTATGTCCATGTGTTGCATGTTCCTGTGAATTTAGAAAATATGTATCATATAATACTTATCGCCACCCGCGCAACAAATGAAACTTTTAACTGGAGGCATTGTATACGTGAAGCAAAGGTTGGTCAATTGTTATTATTTCAATTGAAAAGATAGTTTTGTGCGTAACTTTTCCAGTCAAGCCTGGTATATACTAAGTCGCTTGGCAACAGAGCTGCATTTTTCTTTAGTCAGGTCGTCGTTGTTCTACGAAGATGATCGTGGAAGACTGAATTGTCTCAATATTTGTGACAAGCTACACATCAGCTATGTTATGTGACATGTTACATACAAATGGAATTCTATTTTGTTCCACCTTACAACTTTGATTTTAGGAAATGTTATCACCATCCACGCAATATAGAAATGCACAGTTTTATTGCCCATATACCAGTATGAAATGCAGAAATATATTATGATCGTGATTGCATAGAATTTTTTATGCAACATTTCCAGATATCTGCTGAATGTACGGGACTATTAGGCTTGAAGGTGACATATATAGCTTCCTACACCTTAAATCTGCTTTGAGGTCTGCCCTATTTAGACAGTGTGCCTTCATGCTCTGATAATTATCACTGAAGTTCTAAACGCGACAGTACATTTTACTGACGGTAGGTTTGCTATGTTCTGTGGCTTTTCAAATATAATGGGATTGGTGCTTATCTGAAATTCGGAAATCTGTTTTAAAGAATGTCTCCGTAGATAGGTACACGTGTATATGTTCGCAGATGTGCATGCATAACTTAGTTAAAAACGTAACGTAATTTAATTTACTAGAAAACGGTAACTGCGAATTTAGTGTGTTCAACAGATGTTGAAATACGCTTATCTGATTGATAAATTTTATTGCCATACAGTTAAATTTAACTTTTTCCAGTCACTTAATGCAAAGTTTATTTTGTGTTAGTTTATGTGTAATTAACAGGCAATGGATCGCCTATTTTAATGGTTCAAACTCATTCTTCAGCATTTCACACGAATCCGTCTTGTTAATATTTATTTACACACAGTTTTATGTTATTATGTACAAGACATCAACGTGCAAAGGCACTATTACCAGAAACTTGTATGCGTGTTTATAATATATTAAAATTAAGCGAACCGACGTGTTCCAGAGGGAAGTTTCGTCAGAAGTGCATGATGGAATACAGAAAACATTAGATCATACCAAGCATACAAAAAGACTTTCCAAATTCATGTGTTGATAGATTTCCAATAAATATACACTGGATGAATTAAATATACGAGAGCTATTTTATATTCTATCTTAAATTGTTAACAAATTATTTCTTTAAAGATTTTGCAATGCGAGCTTTAAATGTTGAATCACCGCGATTTCCTTGTCGCTTTACACTATCAGTTTTGCAAAGATCCAATTGATTCAAATTTCCAAGTACGCGTCGTGTTTTCTTTCTTGTAGATTGGGTGTGGATTTTTCCCTTTCTACCAAAGGCTTAACATCGTTCATATTGACTAATCGAAATAAACGAAGATTAGATCGTATCTCATTTCCAATGGTTAGTATGAACCAAGTTGAAGCTCTTGGAATAAAGGAACGAATCTGCACCAAGCCAAAAAGAAGAACTCGATGCCTACTTGGAAATGTGGATCAATCGGAACTGCGAAACTGGTATGGCAAAGCGACAACCTGCGAACACATATCGCGGAAATTCGACATGTTTAACATTTATTTATTTACTTGTTAAAATAAGATTACACTGATAAATAAATGTGCTAAAGAAAAAGCTGTGAAATCCGCAAACTAGGTTATGAACGTTAAGGCGTATAAAATGTGCGGCAAAAATTTTAGTTAAGTAAAAATCAACTTTCGTTGCTTATTTGGGTGCATGCTTTCAGTGTCCTCACAAGGGGTACCATATTTTCTAAGTTGCACGTTGCTTCCTTAAATCTGTTCTCGTTTCTTGTTTTCGCCCATTTAATTCATTATTCATATTGTTCTGAAATAAATACCTTTATCTGTGTTAACTAATCATTGTATAGTGTAGCAAACGCAATTCATCTAGTTTATGTGTTTCGTCCTTATACGGAACTCTTTAAATAATGCTCAAAATATGGCCGCGGACAGGACACGAATCGGGCATAATTCTGGACAGTTATTGAAGCCTTACCAATAAGGCCTAAACCGACACACTGGTTGAACTGCCTTTGCCACACTATGTATAACTTAATTTATATTGACAAATATATACAAATTGGGATTGGTGATCATATTTAGCTCGCAATCTTGGTTTAAATAATTATTGTCAACATCCCTGTAGTAATTGAATGTATAGTTTTATATGCGCAGGCCAAGTAAAACACGTATTTACACATTTAAATTATAATTCCTTTCATTTATTAAATATGATTATATATTTCTGCTATGCGGTGGCAAGTAGCCTTTATTTTGACTTAGTAGTTGTATACGAAATTATATTTCATATAAGCCCTCCACCTGAAAGGCCGAATTTGCAAAATTGAATGTATAACAACGAAACAGAGAATAAAGTTCTATTGGTAAAATCATTTATTCGAATGTTTGCAATTTTCTGATCTAATAGTTGCAGTAACTAAAATTCAAATATATTTCTACTTTACGCAGAACATGCCACATATGATAGCGTAAAGTTGCTTTATGCAATGATGTCATATACTTCATGCTGCGATTATACGAAAGAAGATTCATAGGTTTCACAACCTGCATTTTGTCTACGGCCGAGTTGTGCATCGGTACATTTTGTTCAGTACGCAGAATTTGTTTTAAAGTGACCAGTTTTCCAACTGATGAAATAAAATTTCGTAGGAATTTATTAAGTCAAAGAAAATTTGGCTAATAGTTTATTGCAAATTTGATTAGTCAATATAATTTGAATTACGGAGGTATGCTAAATTCTATACCACAATTGAAGTAATTGATATCCATCGTTTAATTGCATAACGTTTATGTTTTTTAAAGGTGAAATAACAGACACAATTTGAATGGTGATGCGCGTGACGTTTTATTAAATTTTTATTCGTTTGAAGTGCAATTGATAAAAAAGCAGTTCTGTTAGCGCTTTACTTGTTTCGTTTTCAATTGTTTCGCCTATTGACTAGAATTGATTAGTTTTGGTGAGAGATTTCCCGTTAATTTTAATGTTACTTCTATATGTTTCAGTACTGTGTGTCGAGGAGAGACATTTTTCTGAAAATTTATTTTACTATGTTCCACTTGCGTGCATTAGCCAAAGTATTTTCTAAAAGAAGTGACGCTCATTTAACTCTAACTGTTATGAATAACCTATTTCATACTTCCATCTGTTTCCCCAAGAATTTCATGATTTATATCGCTAATAAATTGCGTAACAGGGTGGTGAGGTGGATAGAGACAAAGACTCCGAAGCAATTGTTCCTAGGTTCGTATCCCGTCAGTAGAAAATTGTGCATTGTACTTGAGCTGTTCTAGGTAAAAACGAAACAGATCTATTGCCTTTGATACATTATACAATAATTAATTTATATTGATTACATCAATCTCGCATTCCTGACTTTATTTATGATATGTTAACTAACCTAAAGGAATATTTGTCCTGCATGTTAACCATGTAGGCTTTGTCTAATTCACTCTGTCGGTTCAAAAACTGAATAAATCATGGTAACTACATTATAAAAGCTTCGTAAATTTTATGTTTGCAACTAAAATGGTGGGCGAGGTACAGTATATATTTAAATAGGTGTTGCCGAACTATTGTTCCTTTACCAAACCACCAGTTATGAAGCACTATGAAAATAGTCTTAGAGACAAACTTACAGTAAAAGAAACGAAATGCATTATCTTGCATAACACATGGACTAAATTCCCTAACTTTTGTTAAAATGCATTTGCGACAAACTGTTGTTTATGGGATGCGAGAATAGGTAAACGTAGTATTACAGTTAGATACAACTGAGAGCCTGGTTAATTAATCTTTATAGTTTCATAGATACATGGATGACTGACGAGCTGGTAACTCATTGCTTTGTATATATTTATGTTTTTATATATATGAATTTCAACTGCCCAATGGTCCATTAGCATTATACATATTTAGCGATATTTTATTTTGAATGCATAAGTTTATGTGCTTTCAGTTTTAGATTATACAAGTTATACGTCCTGTAAATTGTTTAATATTGTTTGTCGGTGTGAAGTTTTCAGTATTCGTTTATATTTTACTACCTGTTTTTTGTTTATTCATATGACACAACTGGCCATACTGACTTAGGTAACAGTAGTGTTGGAATTATTTTGTAATGTGTCTTCAATTGAAATGTCTTGTCTAGTATGTATTTATTTTGTGTACATGGATTTGAGACATTAACCGAAATGAGTGTCACGTGTTTAATTTTTGTAGGCAAGATTTTTACAATGAGGCTATTTAAGCCAAAGCGATTTCGTGTTTTAGTCTCTAAATACCATATTGACGCCATCCCGTTCGTGTTCATTTATTCATAGGAACTGGAAGACAGTCTTTCGAGCCAGATTCGGCTAAATGTACCAATAATAAAGAGGAATCAACCTACATAATTGAAGTTATAGTACAATTCATATCTGGCTTTGGGACAAATTAGCAAATTACGTTTGTTAATCAGGTGTTGACCATACAATATACACAGCCGTCTTCCGACAAATTCACCTCTGTTCACAAATTTACATTATTACCTTTAAAAGAATTGCTAACAGAAACTCGTATAACAGCAAGTGCTTCGTACTTGAAATCCACATTTATATTATTCTGCAGTTTTGATATTCATAATTAAGAAATTATCAGGCGATGAACGTAGTTAACTTTTCGTGCATTGACACATACATGCGCACATCATGTACAACTGATTTCACAAATTACAAATTTGTTTGTTCGCAAATTCTTCAAAGTGCAAATTTACCTGATTTTAGCGAATAGTCCGTGTTGCTTCATGATGTGCTGTAGACATTAGATCATCGGAATGCGTATTGCATTTTTTCGGACTGAAGTATTACGGAAATCCTGTTATTCAGAAGGACGACTAGGCGAATTTTAAGTGGCACCATATCCAAAAACAAGCTGAATAAGATATCAGAATACACATCAGAGTAATATAAGAAAATCAGTCGCAATAGGATACAGAAAGTATTTGAACAGTTTTAAATTTTACGTATGTCGTCTAAGAAATTGTATTAATTCATCTGACATAATGCTGTGCTTTTCATGAATTATTTCACGCAAAACGAATTCATCGTGAAAATTCTGTGTGATCGCTAGTACACACACGATCGGTCATCACAAGCGAATCATCCTTTTAAAAATTAGATTAGCTTTAAACAAACTATACATTTCATAATAGAATATTAGTCGTTTGTATAATGGAATGTCCATTACACACGCTTGTATAAGCTGTATTAGCGTAACTTATTAGTATACACTTTATAATGTAGTGAATTACTACTTAGAGCAACATCAGTGATCATAATTCGATGCTATCTCTGCATAACTTATATATTCCTGGACACGCGACTTCTCACTTAAACCACAAAATACACTCAATACATATTTGCTTACGTCATTAAAGATAATATACCTCAGTAGGATCAGATTAGCTATTGTTTCTTATGTTGCTTAAATTCAGTAGACACCGAACTTCTTTTCTTAAGATTCAAATCATTCAAGTTTCATGCGCTTAAGGTAGATTAATAAATAAAAAATAGGTTTTGTGTTCGGGATTGGCGAAAACCGAGGCAGTACAATTATAACAAATTATGCTCACACAGGAGATATTCAGAACCAAAATAAAAGAACAAGCAAAAACATTCTTTAAAACAAGTTTGCGAGCATGAAGTAAACATCAATCCCATTGTATTTAACCAGACGTCGAACAACATAACAAAACTACTGCCATTCGCAAGGCACTGACGCGTTTTGAAATTCCATTATCATCAGTGCGTTTTGACTGGCGGTAGTTTTGTTATGTTGTTCGACGACTGGTTAAATATGATGGGATTAGTGTTTACTTCAATCTCGAAAACTTGATTTAAAGAATTTTTACCACCACACGCGCAATCAATTATTGTTTAATTGTATTGTTTATATATAAGCAAATACATTTGCATGATAAACAAAACATAACAGTTTCTTCAATGAAAAGCTATGTTGATTCTATGGAAAGAAATATCTCAAACAAATTTAGCAATTTGTTATACAACGAACAAGTAACACAAACAGATAGATTGACTTAGTTACGCTTTCCAAATACCAAACCATGTTGGCTTATGGCATAGTTTATTTAATCTTATTGACGTTCATTAATCCATTTTAAAAACGACGTAGGAATAACTTGTTATTTTGGACTTTGCCTAATTTAGATAAATGAAAAGATTTTGGTATGTAAGAATTAAATCTACTAACAAATAAATTTACATTCATTTATTAAAAATGAGAGTTCTTTTTACTAAATTATTACAGATTTCTTACAGTGTTAAAAGGGGAGATATATATATATATATATATATATATATATATATATATATATATATATATATATTTCACTGTATTTTTCTTATTAGAATGAAAAACATTAATAACAAAATGGGTAGTGGCCATTTATTTTGAGATTACTAAACTTCACTTTAGTAGATGAATGACTGTAAAGTGAAATTATATAGTCTTAAAATAAAAGGCCAGTATCCATTTTGTTATTTTTGTGCAATTGGTTCCTTAAAAGAAATATATATATATGTTTCTATAATTTATTTTATTGAATTACGAAAAGTACATTCACTGTGTGTAAATTAACGACACTTCTCGTGTATTTTAATCGCACAATCACAATAAATCAAATACAGATCTCCTGTGTTTCCGTTTGATTATGCAAATGGAAGCTGGCGTGATTTTAAATTTCCACTCTATTTATTTTCGGCAGTCGTCTAATTTTGCAAATAGGGTGTTTTGATTTGTGGTTGATTAGCTTTATTTGCTTGTCTGTTGATATAGGTTTTCTTCACTGGATAGTTACGAGATGTTTACTCTTTTTACGATAGTATTTGAATTGATAAATTTTATCTTGTCTATTTCATAATCGAAAAAATATACTCGCATGTTATGTTTTGTCATTGTGTGTTCGATTTATTTAAATCGAGTATGCGAGCTTGATATAAACACCAAACTGATTTAAAGATTTGTTATCACCATCCGCCCAATCATTGATTGTTAAATTGTCTATGAGTTCATTTTATGTTCTTTTTGTAACAACACAACGTACATTGATTGCAATAACGTTTTCCTTTTTATTCGATTAATTTTTGACGCTATTGTTGATGAAACGTTTGCAGTTCTTACAGCTATTTTCTTCATTTTTGTTGCATAATGGGTAGCCCGGATGATAGGATATTATTGCTGGCTTTGATATTTCGTGGTCAGCTGTCAAAATTTGTAAACTTTTCAACATTTTGGTTAGGTGCTTCAAGTTTAGTATAAGGTTCTTCGCATTTGTATTATAATGATGTATAATTTCTTTCAAGTATTCGTAGTATATTTTACTGTTAATGGTTGTAATTTTAGCATTATTTATTCCAAATGTTCTTCAAATAGAAATATTATTAGAAGTGGTGGTACTTTAACCAGTGAAATTTATATATATATATATATATATATATATATATATATATATATATATATATATATATATTCCACTAGATAAAGTAATTGAAGGAGTTACAGTGCAGTAGTAGTAATTGTAGAAGACGTAGTGTAACTATTACGTTTAATGGTCTTTGCATTATTAGTAGAATGAAAAACGGTCTAAGTAGTTTTCTTGGCAAAAGACAAAAATGAAGTAGTAGTAGAATTAAAATTAGAAATAGGACAGCTTTATTTATGTTTCAAAACACTAATTTTCTATTAAATAGATTAAGATATCAGAACATGTGCAATAGTTAAAAGTTGTTACACGCATACATATGTGCATTAATTCATTAGGCCGGGCTCAATTATCACACAAATAAATAAATATCAAAAATTTGGTTGTATGCTCTAACAAAATGTAGGACACCGTGTTATAATATTAATTTGAGCGCGAAATCAAATCGCGACACACTTATTATAATAAAGGCAAAATAAGATGTATTTTTTAAATAGTCTTTTATAATAGTTAATAATAGGATTAATTCTAAATTATTCATCGAAGGCTATCGGTTCACAGAAATGGAAAGTTAAAGGAACAATTCACATCCAGTATAATGAATAGATGAGTAAGAAAATTTATATAAAGCGTAGTTTTTTCAATACAATATTATAATTATTAATCAATAAAATTTCAATTAGACACGTCACACACTACAGTTCTTCTGTTACTTTTTTTAACAACGGGAAGGTTTTTTTCATAATCAAAATTCAAAAGATCGTTACAATCGCATTTTTTTCAAATTTAATACATAATAGATTAAAAATGAGGCCAAATTGACCAAAGATTGTAAACTTATTAGATTTTCTAAATAAAAACTTTTTCATGCAAGTCTTCTATCCAAGGGCCGATTTTCCAGCCCTAGTTCCTTTTCCAGGCATCTTCTTTATTAGGTTCACATAGACGGCCATTCAATAATTCAATTGGAATAATTTCATTCAATATCACAGCCTCCGAAACAATTTCCAGTGCTATGAACTGTAGACTTCTAGCATATTTGAGGCAGGACAGGACTAAAATGATTGAAAAACATTTTCTTACAAAATTCTTTCCATTGAGTTGCAAGTAACGCCGACATATACCGTGACCGCATGATCAAAGTTTTATAAATTTGTAGCTTTATATCATTCTATTATATGTTTCGCTTTATTAGTGCCCATCTCCTCTTAGCGCAACCGAAAATTCTTTCAATATTCTTTAAATCAAGTTTGCGCGCTTGAAGTAAACACCAATCCCATTTTATTTAACCAGTCGTCGAACAACACAACAAAACTACCGCAAGTCGCAACACACAGACGCGTTTCGACCTTACATGCTCAACATCAGAATACGATGGCAAACTCACTAGCGAGGATCAAACCGCATTGCACATATATGGAAACCAAAATAGATAAGCGCCTCTCACCTATAGTAGTCTTGCAAACATTGTACGTGACTGGAAATGCCAGCTGCACAATTTTTATGCAGTCACGAACATTAGCTGTTTGTAGATTTGTTCGTACTCTGATGATGATCATGGAAGGTCGAAACGCGTCAGTGCTTTGCGACTCAGGGTAGTTTTGTTTTTTTTTGTTCGACGACTTGTTAAATACATTGATTGGTGTTTACTCAAGCTTGTAAACTTGATTTAAAGAATTGTTATAAATCCACTCAAGTGCAACTAATTATTGTTTAATTGAATTGTCTATATATATATATATATATATATATATATATATATATATATATATATGTGTGTGTGTGTGTGTGTGTGTGGCTAAAGCTACAAACAGCTAATATTCGTGACTGCATATAAATTGTGCAGCCGACATTTCCAGTCACGTACAATGTATGCAAGACTACTAAAGGTGAGAGCCGCATAGCTAATTTTGCTTTTAATATATATGGAATGCGGTTTTATCCTCGCAAGTCAGTTTTCTGTCGCATTCTGGTGATGATTATTGAAGGACAAAACGCGTCAGTGCGTTGCAACTGGCGTTAATTTTGGTATGTCGTTCGATGAAGGGTTAAGTTAAATTGGATTGGTGTTTACTTCAAGCTATCAAACTTGATTTAAAGAATTGTTACCACTACACGCGCAACCAATTATTGTCTACTTTCTTCAATATGTCTTTCCGAAGAAGTTGTACATTGAATGATTGTGCCTAAATCCTTGATTTTTGTTGAAATTTGAGCTCATAAATGTTGTTAACCCCACAATAAAGATACAAAGTTAATTTCTGCTCCTTTACAGATTTTAACGCTTGCATTGCCGTTTTAGTAATCTTAAATACTAGTGTTATTAAATATGCATTCAGATCATACATATCAATTGTTTTTTATATAGGGAAGCCAATAATTATTGTATCAATTCGGAAGATGATATTTAGGTCTTTAACAAACATGCATATTAGAACAATATGGACCTTAGTCCTAAAATTCACAAATATATTTCCAGTTGTAACTTTTATTTATCTGGATCGCATAATATTTTCCTGATTAATCATGCTTCTAGTATATAATTATAGGCTAGGTAATCTATAGATAGGTACTATTTGTTGCGGAGAACTTATATATTTTCGAGTTTTTAGTTGTTTCGAACCTAGGAGCGAATTAGTTCAAATGTGACCAGACGTACAAAACAAATTAAGTATTAACGGATTATATAATCTCATGTACACATTCGTTTCATGCTTACAGGCTACTCATCAGCAGGAGCCGGTATTACGCTCTGTACCCACTGCATATTTGGGTGAGTAATGTTGGACAATTAAACGGTACAATCTCCGATACGAAAATGTATACCAGCAGTAAAGGTTTTAACTTCATTTGAACTAATTTAATACTAGATGCGCAACACCGAATGCATAATTGCATAATCTAAATATAATCAGATGAATATTGAATGAGGTAGACGTCTTCATAATAGTATCAAAGGATATATATTCAACAGCTTTTGTCATTAAATCTATTACTGCACCCATATTTTTATCATTCTGCGTCATTAGCTGCTGTCATAGGGATAAGTTATTCGTAATTGTTGATTGATCTGTTGTAAATGTTGCTGGAGAGAATCGAATTCAGCCTGCAATATAGAGTTTAAATAACGTACCCTTAAACTTTCTATAATCTTTAATAATGAAGGGATTGTCGAGATTAGTCTATAAGCGTTCGCATTCGTTGGTATCCTAATTTTACGTAAAGATTTATCTAGTATATTTATATTTTACCGTCCATCAAAATTCCGTTTAAAAAAAGTAGAGCGCATGCAACAAACTAAATGCATTTGAGGTAGGATATAAATCAAAATACCAATATGAATCTTCCCTTTTTAGAGTTTAATTTTAACCTTCATTTTACTAATGCATCACTGTTTATAACAAGGCTTGATTTTTGGCTGTCACAATAATCAGTTAGCTCATTTACATGGCTTTTGTTCTGAGGATTACAGATTAAAGCACTTAATAGTTCTTCCAAGTCACGGATAAATTCTCACTCAGTTTTATCCACTGATAATATAATTTTCCATTTCTTTTTATATTAACTTTACTAATTTAGAATTTCTTATCTCATATTAAGTTTAACCTTAAATTAAGTCAATATGAATCTTTCTGACCTGTAACAGATTACCAGTTGTGATGAATTAATATCCTGCTCAATCATATACAACCTTCGTTTTTAAATACTGTTAACATGATTATATGTCAAGTACAGGTATGAAAAAATTATTTAATAATATTAATAACAGCAACATTCGTTGTAGTTAATGTGGGCTGGATGTAGATTCGAGTCCTGTCCGCGGCAAATTCTGGCCAGTACATGATGAGTTCCCAATAAGGACGAAACCAATCTACTGGATAAATTGCCTTTCTATACTATACAATTCTTAGTTTATACTGACATATGTAAGTAATTAATGGGTCAGGTGTTTATATCAAGACCGCCACCTTGATTATAATAATTGTTATCACCAACCGCGCATTCAATGTTCGTTTAATTATGTAGATTAAGTTGTATGAATGTTTGTGTATTAATGCCTTTGATAACCCTTGTATCAATATTGGTTTCTATTTTAGATCCGGAGTAATAGCATGAAGAGTACTCAGACTAATTTTTAAATAAGTATGAGATTTGAAATAAGAAATAGCAGGCTGTTTATATATTTGCAAAACTTTGGAATAAGTACTGGTATGTTATTTATAGATTTATAGGAAAATGTAAAAGAATTTTTACCCGTAGAAGAAGTTACAGTGGCGTAATTGGAGATTATTCAAAGAGGTATAATTTTTTGTGCAATTATTTCTAGTTTAAGTAACAATAATATTAATTGTCGTAGCATTTTCCCTGACAGTATTCTATTATAAGTGATAACAAAGCTTCATATGTAGTGTTTCAGTTGCTTTTTTTATTGTATCAAAAGTAGTAATAGTTTTATGAGTGATATTACTAGCACTTTATCTGTGAGTACTATGATTATAAGTTTATAATTTAGTATTTTTATTGAAAACTGTTTCTAATTTCATGTGAAATAAATTGGTGAATTGGCGGCATAAGTAAAAAAGAAATAGCAATCTAGATGTGTGTGCGTATGAGTGGAAGTGACAGTAGTTGAGTAAATGTAGGATATGTACTATTAGTAGTAGTAGCATTTATATTATAAGTAGTAATAGTCAATGCTGTAGTAACAGTAGCTGTGGTAGTAGTGGTGGTATTTGTAGTAGTAATATTAATTGTAGTAGTAGAAGCAGTAAAAGTAGCAGTAGTAGTAGCAGTAGTAATAGTAGTAGTAGTAGCAGTAGTAGTAGTAGTAGTGGTAGTAGTAGTATTAGCACTAACAGTAGCAGTAGCAGCAGTAGCAGAAGTAGTAGATGTAATAACTGTATTGGTCGTACTAGTGGTGGTTACGATAGTTGGGGTAGCAGCAGTAGTAGTATTAGTAGTAATAGTAGTAGTTGTAGTAGTAGTAGTAATAGAAGTGTTTTTAGTATCTGTAGTGGTTGTACTAGTGGTAGTTGCGGTAGTTGTGGTGGTGGTAGTAGTAGTAGTAGATGTAATGATGTTGTAGTAGTTGTAGTTTTAGTATTAGTGGTATTCATTGTTCATATTATAATAGCATTGTCAATGTTAACCATGGAATTGTTTTCGTATAGTTGCACAACTAGATTTATTGGTAGTAGTATTAGTATTCCAGAGGCTATTATTTGCCCAACTACGTCCAAGTTCTTTAGTTTGTAAGCCATATATGTCAAATATAATGTAATGTAGGCATTAAACTTATGAAAAAAATTTCTTGTGTGTTATAGAATTTGGAGTAACATAGACACAAAAGCTGCGCAACCGTTTATTCAAAGCAAAATTTCATGTATCTTTTTAATCTGAGGTGTTAAAGCAGAATACCCGCATAGATTCAGGTCATTCTAAAAAAAACTATAAACAATTTCGTCATAATAAGAGATTTCATTTAATTTAAGGTGGCTATCATTCGCAAATTTTGACCAAAATCATTGTAACTACAAGATACTTTTCTTCCTTGTTTTTAAAGGTGGAACAACTGTAAAATCGGGAAGTGCCCCATAGTTCATATGCATTTTCTACTTCCATGAATGCGCCTTGATAAAGAACATTTAATTTATAATAATATTAATTCGCTAAATAAGAAGAGGTGTCCTTATAGAAAGTGAAAATATAAAGTGACTTTTAATAGACTAACCAATAAATGTTATAAATCTATTTACTAACTCAAACAAAATAGTAGGCCGGGTTATAGAAGAGAGGAAATAGCTTTAAAAATTGTCGTTGACGTTAAATACTGTTTGTTGCGGAGAACTAATATATATGCAAGTATGTATTATGTGTTAAAAACCTATAAACAAATTAGTTCAGATGTGACCAGAAGTAGAAACCAAAGACAGCATGAACAGAAAGTATAATCTCATTCATATTCGTTTCATGCTATCTGGTGACTCATCAGTAGGAGCCGGTATAATCTCCTTTAATCACTATATATTTAGGTGAGGAATGTGGGATAATAGGACGCAACAATCTCCTAGACGAATGTGTAAACCTGCAATAGTGGAGCTAACATTATATAAAGTCTACGACAATGCGACTTCAATGCTAACTCACACTATATAATATATATACCGAGTCTGTAAAGGATACTAACACTATGGCTATTGTATTAGTAACTGATACCTTTTTTGAAATCGATGAGTACCGGATACTAACACTATGGTTTCCGAGTCGGTATATGATACCAACCTGATGGATATAAATTTATGCTAAAGTTCACCCAAATTGAGAATAACAACAATTTCCGAACACCTGTTTCTCCCTTTAAACCATACACTCTGGCCTTCATCGATATCAGTTATCACATTTCGCGGTAAGCATGACATCATTCAATTCGATATATTACAGTTAAATACTGTTTGTTGCGAAGAACTAATATATATGCAAGTATGTATTGGGTTTTGCGAACCTAGTAACAAATTAGTTCAGTTGTGACCAGAAGGATAAACCAAAGGCAGCATGAACGGTAAGTATAATCTCATGCACATTCGTTTCGTGCTTACTGGCGACTCATCAGTAGGAGCCGATATTACGCCCTTTAACCACTATATATTTTGGTCAAGAAAGGGCGTAATACCGGCTCCTACTGATGAGTCGCCAGTAAGCACGAAACGAATGTGCATGAGATTATACTTTCCGTTCATACTGTCTTTGGTTTATCCTTCTGGTCACAACTGAACTAATTTGTTACTAGGTTGGCAAAACCTAATACATACTTGCATATATATTAGCTCTTCGCAACAAACAGTATTTAACTGTAATATATTGAATTGAATGATGTCATACTTACCGCGAAATGTGATAACTGATATCGATGAAGGCCAGAGTGTATGGTTTAACTGGAGTAACAGGTGTTCGGAAATTGTTGTAATTCTCAATTTGGGTGAACTTTAGCATAAATTTATATCCATCAGGTTGGTATCATGTACCGACTCGGAAAACATAGTGTTAGTATCCGGTACTCATCGATTACAAAAAAGGTATCAGTTACAAACACTATAGCCATAGTGCTAGTATACTTTACAGGGTCGGTATATATATTATATAGTGTGAGTTAGCATTGAAGTCGTATTGACGGACTTTGATATGTTAGCTTCACTATTACAGGTTTACACATTCGTCTAGGAGATTGTACCGTCCTATTATTCCACATTCTTCTACCAAATATATAGTGATTAAAGGGCGTAATACCGGCTCCTACTGATGAGTCGCCAGTAAGCACGAAACAATATGTGCATGAGATTATACTTCCGTTCATTCTGCCTTTGGTTTATCCTTCTGGTCACAACTGAACTAATTTGTTACTAGGTTTGCAACACTTAATACATACTTGTCGATGACGTTGATTTTAATTATATTTTGCAATATAAATACAAGGATCTATCAACTTTCTAAGGATTAGAAAGGAAAATAATACCAGGTGTGTAAAAACGCCTGACGAGGATACGCTTACGAATTTATAATTAATGATTTAATCTTGAATGCATTTTCACCTAATATAGAAATATATATTATTGCTAAATACAGGAGCATAAAAAAGTTAGTAACATATTACACTCCAGGAATGCTTATTATTGTAAATATGTTTATACAAAAAGAAAAGCATGCAGAAACATGAAGTCGTAGTAGAAGCTGATGTACGGTGATATTTGGGCAGTACTTTGATTTTATTGATTTTTGCTCAAAAGTTGTAAATTTCTTTCTCTGTATGCTATATGGATTCGGAATTAATTTAACTGTATCTTTTTGTGACGAATTTGAGGATCGCGTTTACTTAATCAGTTTTCAAATGTCTCACAGAAACGACAGAAATCTAATTCAGCTCTATTTTTCCTCAAACCGTCGATTTAGAAATAATTTCGTACAACGCATCGACACTCAACTTAATGTGAACTCTAAATATTTGGTTATTCTGTAAAAATTTCTGCTCTTAATTCACGAAATTAAAGGTAGTGTTTATAAACGTCATCAAATCATTATCAAAATTACGTATTGATTATATTTTATTTGGTCACTTGTGCATCTCTAAAATAATTCGGTCATTTAAATATTAATATTGGACCAACAAATAATGTTAAGAACAACGTGAAATATTTTATACAGTGTGAAAAAGGATTGATGTAACACGTACGTACACTGTTCAAAATTAATTTTATTATAAGTTGTAATTAAGAAGTAAACAAAATGTTAGTATTATTCTTCGGTTTTAAGCGATATTAAATATCTTATATTGGTATTTTGCTCTGTATAAATATCTTTGAAATCACTAACTGCTGATTGTAGTTACTCGACATTTTCATTTTAGCTGTAGAAAGTTACACCGCCGTAATAATTTGACAGATCGCTTAGCGATCTACCCTAGATAATTTTCATCCGGCACGAAATTTGTAAAATTCATTTCAAACTTACAATTGAAGAAAAACAATTTCTCTTAATTATCTGGGAAGTGTAATATAAATTACATACGATAATATTTGAAAATGAACAGCTTAAGCAATATTTAAGAAAATCAAATAAAGTAGAATAAATTATGCGAAGGGAGTATATTCCACCTTCATGTAAAGGAAATGAATATCAGAATGATGAGACAAAGTGACCTTGCTATAAAACGATTAACCACTCCAATAAATTCCTCTCTCTCACACTCTCATTCTATGTAAAAGTTTAATGCATCTAAAAATTAATATTTAATGCATAAAAGTTAATTCATAATAACGAAATTCTTGCTTTTTAATTAATATAGATTATATGTTTCTTTATTAACTCAGAATCTACACAGTGCTTGCACAACTATTATGTCTTCTGGCTAAGTCACAGAATATTCTTCTTTTGTAATTTTTCCAGCTCGATATTGATTTGATTTATTAAGTGCTGGCATCAATTATGTAGGTAATGCAGTTTTTGCGCAGCCTGAAAACAACTCGCTTGGCTATTTAACTATTTTTATTACATTGAATTCACGTAACGAATATTACAAATTATTATTTATTTAGTGCGAGTTCACCGCACTAAATCTGCGGTATTACTGAAAGGTCAATTTCACACCGATCCTATTCTACATAGCATTCGGGCTGACGTTTGAATGCGAGGTGAAATAATATGGTAGGTTATATTTGCTAACATTTTCGTTGCTGTCATATGAACTGCGGTATTTTTCTTGCCAAATCACCGTTTCGAGTGATAAATATGCACATTCTGCGATCAAGCTATTGAAGGTTAGTAATCCAACAGACAGGATAATAATATTATTAAGCAACACTCATATAATAAGCCCGAAGCACCAATAAAATGCATTTTATCACTGAACTAACTAGAAAAAAAATATTTATTATTGGTTTATATTCACTTATTCCTAGTATAGTTAAATGTAAACAACGAGACCAGATATACAAAGTTTATGCTAAATGCATTTAATGCGAACAAGATTATTTTTCCTTAAAGCTCGTGTAAGTAATTGATAACAAATACTTCTTTTGTATAAAAATGACTGGCTTACATAACCTTATTTTCCACAAAAACACACAAGAACACAGACATTCACAAAATACTGACGAGCAGACGCGCATAAACAAGTTCGAAGCGCAGCTAGAAAAGAAAGTTTAATTGATCAAGATGATATATTTAATAGAAGCTTTCACTTTCAATAAATTGAATCACGAGTTTCATTATTATAGCAATGTTAATAAAAATAAAAATATTAAATAAATAATAATTATTAATTAATTAATATTATTATAACTGATTTTGCAGTTGCTGCTAATTATCAAAGAAAGTATGCCCAAAACATATGTCAAAATTGCGCAAGAATTGTGCTCTGTTTTTAAGTGATTTTCAAGCAAATGTGTTAATGCTTTAGTTTTTTTAGTATCCTCATATATTCCAGATAAGTTGACTAGCTGGCCAATTAACCCAGTTATGGAAAATGTGGAGGTAATTTAATTAAAACTAGATGCGCTCTTTAAACATTCGTCAATATTATTCATATTTTTCTGCTCTGCATTATTATTCAAATACCGCCTATGGCTATCAACTGAGAAAAACAATTTTTTCGGGGATAAAAACTCAACATAAATTTAGAAGAAGCTATAAAACAACCATTGATTGCGCGGGTGGTCGTATGCGAGCTTGAAGTAAACATCAATCCTATTGTAATTTAACAGTCTTTACCATTAGTTTTGTCAAGCTGCTCGACGACTGGAAACATAAATGGGATCGATGTTTACTTCAAGCTCGCAAACCTCATTTAAAGAATATAGAAGAAGCATTTAAAAGGCATTTAAATGATGTAACAATAAGCGGAGACCTAATATTTGTGTGTTGACCTAACAAGCACGCACTACATGAAAATTTTTCGTTTTATTTAGGATTACGATAGTGCAGATTCCGACGAATTCGCCATGTTTAATCGAAAAAAGATAAAAATAATGTTTTATTACGTGAAAATTAGCCATTACGCTAAAAGAAACCGTGGCAAAATGCCACAAATAATAGTGCCTTTCTTATTTAGGATGATATAGCGTGGCGCAACAGAAGTGACACTGAGATCAGATGATGGTATTTGGATTAATTATATGAATTAATTTTGCAAACATTGAAGAAGTACATATTTAATAATATTTAACCAGTTGCAGAATAAAAGCAAAAGTACTGCTTGGCGCATAAACTGCAACGTTTTATACCTGCATAGTCCTTATTAGAATTATGTACTGTTTGAGGCTGAGATATATTTATATATATATGCAGTTTTGTATTAGATGTTGCGCACCCAGTAAAAAATTAGTTCAAATATAACCAGATGGATAAACCAAAGAAGGCATGAACTTAAAATATATTCTCGTACACATTTTTATCGGGCTTACCGATCACTCATCAATAGGAACCGGTATTACACCCTTTACCCATTATATATGTGAGTGAGAAATGCTGCAAAATAGGACCACACAACCACATATAAGAATGTGTAAACCTGCATTAGTAAAACTAATTTCATATACAGTCTTCGCCAAAAGCAAATTTAAATCTAACACACTATATAAAATGTATACGGAGTTTGTAAAGGGTACCAACACTCTGGCTATTGTGTCAGTACCCTAAACCAACATAATTGTATCGAAAAGGGACATGGCACCAGGACAATGGATTTCAATGTTTGTTAAGGTTCAGCAAAAAACGAAGATTACAATTATTGCTGAGCACCTTTTATCTCAGCAAATCCATAAACTCTGGCAGTGATCGATATCAGTTATCATATTTAACGGTAATCACGATATCATTCAATTAAAATAAAACAGTTAGATACTATTTTGGGCGGTGAACTAACATATATGCATTTTCGTATTAGTTCAAATATTATGACTATGGTAAAGCAAAGACAGCATGAACGGAATTTATAATCTCTTGCACATTCGTTTTGTTCTTACTGGTTCATTAGAGCAATCTGTCTAACGGAGATCAAAATGAAATGCATACTGAAATTTTGCAAATCAAATTCACTAGCCTTTCTTACACAGAAGTGGACTAAATATATCGGCTGCACAATTTCTTCGTGATCACGCGCCTCGCGTTTTGACACTTCTCGCTACAATCGTATTATCTTCCAAGTTATAAATCATCGACTACACTGTAATAAAAAAAACATTTTTTTATTTTATCACTAGCAAAATCTGGTGAAACTGACGTCAGTCTCACCGGAACACGATACACTCAAAAGCGATGATCAAACGAAAATAATGTATACGATTTTCGGCACTAAACTAAAGTAGTCTCGTATGATACGCAGTTCTCCGAAAATTTGGTTGCATAATTTCTATGCGATCGCGATCATTTCATTTACGCAGCTTTTTTCAGTCTAACGTAAATGATATAATTAAACAGACACTGACGGCGTAGGGGTTACAAAAATTATTTGAATCAATTTTGCGGGATTGGTATAAACACAAATTCCAGTTTGCTTAATTAATCAATCAGCACAGCAACACATGTGCGTTGTGATATTATGCTGTCTGTATTTCCATTTGTGTGACTATTGAACGAGATTTGAAGATAACTGCATTAATTTGTAGTCAATATGACAGAATAAGACGAAGTAGCTTCGAAATCAGACGAAGCCGCTCTATCGAAAGATGCCTTTTCTTTCAAAGTGAAATTAAATTCAAAATAAATCATAGCAAAACTACCGTCCGTCATATGTACTGATGCGCTTCGACATTCTGTGAACAAGATATCAGACTTCATAACAAGGATCAAACCTCAATGCAAGGTTGTGGTACTAGGTAAATATTTTTAATCGTTATTTACTGACGATACTTAATGTAAGGTTAAATCGGACCACTAAATACTATCGACGGTAGTACTACATTTATTGGCGAAATTATCAATTTAAATTGAGGTTGTGATCTTTATGTAAATATCAGTCCCATTATATATATACAGTTGACAGTAAAATATACGCGTTGTATAATGATGAAAAGACCATTCATCCAGTAGACCGGTATCGTCTGTCCAGAATTTGCCGAGGACAGGCCCCGAACCTGAGCAAGTCTGTTTCAGATTCTGTTGCATTACCGCAGACTACTTAGAATTTTCAGTTATATACTATATTGTTCTTGGTTAGCCATTCGTTTAGGTACAGCCTATATGGTAACTTTCATTATAAAACAGATAACACGCTATATGTGGAGATGATATTAAAAAGAACATTTATGAAATTATTCAAAAATGTTTGCGATGGCGATGACAACATTTATTGAGATCAATGATGCAATTTTGATTTAAACATCATTCCCATTATATATATATATATATGTATATATATATATATGTATTACCTATGGGTTAGGCATCATCAGAAGAGGCAAATTCATCTGCAGACTGGTTTCGTCTTTATTTGGAAATATCCATATATTGTCAAGCATATGCCACAGACGGGACTCAAAGCTGGACATTTCTGCCTAGGCGTTTGTTGCTTTAACGGCTGAACCAATCTGCCGCATTCTGTTAATCTATCAAATGACATCTAAGAAATAACTAATTGGTATTTTTTATGAGAGTCTCAAATACCAAGCAAATTGTGAATCCATTCAACAGGTATTTCATGCAATATTGTTAAACAAATAAAGCACAACTTGTAAAATTTGCACAACATCGAACATTAGAGAATTTGAACTAATCCAGAAGAAATGTTTTAACTTAGTGTAATGTTGTTATTGCACGAGTATGCCGTATTTATAAATGTCACATAAACTAGCATAGTACACGGTTTTCTACATCATTTTTTTAAGCTAATGATCGTCAAGTTATTGCGAATAATTGCTAAATACGTAAGCATACCATTTTTATTCAGTCAAATTAACATAGTAACGCATAAAAAACATAATTATGTTTATGCTCTATCTTGAGTTTAACAATTTTCTATTTTTATTTTAAATTTAGAAATACTTTCTATATTATGCATAGTGCTTTAATAGATTCATGATATTCATCAAACAGAAAAATACTTTTTTATGCTTGTTCTCAATTTAATTGACATTTCCGGTTCTTTCTAAACTATGTTTAGTAAAGGAATTGAGTATCCTATAAGTTTGCTTGTTTACATTTATAAATAAATCAGTTGAAACAAGATCAAAATAGAAGTGCTGTAGTCGGTATTAGAATATGTCGTGGAGTATGTATTTTGGTTTGTGCTTCCAGGTTTAATAGTGAATTAACATAAATTATTTTATTTCGATGCAGATTACAAAGATTCTGAGGTCACTTGTACGTTATGCTTGGTTCACCAAATCGTCCAAATTTTCAGTTTGCTAACAAAGCTATCTTTTTGGCATTGCCACCATGTGGCATTAAACGTTTCTTGAACAGATGTTCTTCATTCTAAATGTCTAACTGTGTATCAAGCTTCGTCTTTTGAATTTGAGACACCGCTGTGATAACCGGAATACTGAAGAATGATTTTCTAGATAGGAACAATTCAAACTGTAAAAGTACCGTCTTAGTGCTCCAATATCGATATGTCACGACCAAGCAGACTATGAGCCATCGTGTTCTTAATTTAACTAAATTTCATGGTTTACACTATTATAATCTGAAATTATTCCATTTATTTCCGCATAAGATACTTCAGTTCTATAGGGTGATTTACTTCAATTTACGTTTGCTGTATGTTTCAGAGAAAACATGCAAATATTGACTATAAAAGCTCCAAACTGCCGGAAGGCGTCATTTCTTGTAATTGCGCAAAATAGTGTTTCTTCGACCTACGGATTTTTTATTTAACCAGTCGTCGAACAACATAGCAAAACTACCACCAGTCGCACGCACTGACGCGTTTTGACCTTCCATGATCATCATCAGAGTACGACTGGCGGTTGTTATGCTATGTTGTTCGACGGCTAGTTAAATACAATGGGATTGGTGTTTACTTAAAACTCGCAAGCTGGATTTAAACAATTGTCACCATCACCCGCGCAATCAATTATTGTTTAAACTACCTATATGTTCTAATTAGTGCATTGTTCAGTTTTATTTTCATTTCTTTGCGCGTGTACGTCGTGGTTTCGTCGTTTTACGTTTTAATAAATCTTTCCAGAACCTCGTTTGGCAATGAATATATTTTTAGCACAGTTGAAGCTTGACATTTACATTTTTTAAGTTGGATAAATTACATGTTAAACTATGCACTTTTGAAATTTTACTTATGCTGAAATAATAAATGTAGTGTCCGGTAAAAATTTGTTTCCGGAACATAATTGCTTAAAAGAAAGGTAATTAATACTCAATACCATCTCAGCTCGTAAATTAATTGAATACAACGGCTCATGTTAGTAAATTGTTTTTTGCAGAGGATTCACATTTAATCTCCCTCAACGATGTTTGTATTCTAGAAATATCCCGCATTTGCAGATTTGTATATTTCATTTATCAGTTACAGGTTTCCAAATGGAACATTTAAACGTGTGCTAGGCGACATACCTCGGGAAAGCTCTATGCTATTCCATCAACTTGCATAAAACATTTAGCCTTAAGCCAAACACCTCGGTGCATTTCTTCATCAGCATTTGTAGATTAACTCTAAATTAATGGTACGCTGTGTAGGTTTAAAAGTGTACTTTATGGAGGAAAATGAGAGTCTTCATAATAGGCATACTCTTTTATTGATATTTAAACTCGAAAGATGTCCGCTTGATGATCCTGGAATTGATAGATTTTACTATTTCACGTAGTGTAATGAAACAAAGAAAACAATCGATACAAATTTTAATTTTTGGCTGTAGATAAACTTTGTTCGCCTGTCAAACTGTACTGCGAACTGTTGACGAATGACAGAGTAATCCGTAGTTTTTTGGAAACAGCCCGTTTTAACGCTAATGTGGACTCGGCCAAACCAATCATTCTAATGGCTCGTAAATTGATTGAGCTGGTGGTCATAAGAATTCTTTAAATAAAGTTTTTCTATGTTATTCGATGACGGGATAAATGCAATGGGATCGGTGTTTACGTCAAGCTTGCAAACTCGCTTTAAGGAATTATAATCGCTCATAAGAAAATAGCTTTCAGTTTACTTCAGTTGCTGTTTAATATTATTTAATTAATTAATGTAATTAATGTTTTTGCCTTGTTGTAATCCTGGTCATTTATTTGTTATAGCACATCCTCTAAATCATCAAAAGATTGACCAACATTAATTAACAGGGTGCGGATTGAATTCCTGTTTGTTCTAAAGTGCGTAATGCATTCTATTAAAATAGCCCATTGCCTTCGTTAGGCTGACATACAAATGGTTCACTAGCCTAATTTATCAAATCTTTTGTTGTTTATAATTTCTTTAATGCATTTTATGTCATCCCTTTATATTAATTAAATTAAGCTCTGGATAAGCGCCAAACGAGCACTTCTTTTTATCGCGGTTACGTCTACACAAGTTCTAAAAAAAGAATCTATTTTTCGTACTTCCTATTTATATGATATGTTAACAGACAGAATTTTGCTTCAGACACAATAATTTTGTTCTAACTTTTTAATCCGTGTAAGCTGAAGTGAAGCGGATTTTGTTTCCCGGATTTCAGTTAAAGGCCAGCTCTTCATCAATTGACAGTTTGGACAAATTCTATATTGGATTACCAACGATGTTTATAACTAAGCGATTAACGATGCGCTTATAAGCTCGCCATCTGAAGCACACATAAATTTGTCATCGCGACGTCATTCCGATTATTAATGTTGACACTTAGCGAGATACTGGATTAAAATGCATTTCTTTTCATCTACATTTTCATTGCATTAATAACATTTCTCGAAGTTGGGTGATCAAGTTTTTTGCAATCTCTGCGAACATTTACATTTTAATACATCTATTGTATTCTACCCCATAAAATGAAATACAGCCAATTTTATTTATTTGCAATAAAAATTGAGAAAACTACTTATGTAAAAGAATATCCTTATTAAAATTATTTCTGGTAAAAATCAGACCATATTTTTATAGCAAATTAAGTAAGGTAACGGAGGATAAAATTATTTTAGATATTTAAATTATACAATAACAATGTATATGCAGAAATAAACACACCGATTTGCACACGCAGAAAGGCCCACTTGCACACAATATTAACATTTAAAAAAATATTTTATAATAGATAAGATTAAAATAAAATTATTTGGGCGTGTGGTACATTTAAAGTATGTATTTTGCTTTACTCAAAGTTTGAAATCTTTAATCAGCCCTGGGTTATGCAAATCAAATCACAACGCTCATTGTCGTTGTGTCAAATATGGAAAATTGTTCAAGTAAACACTCATTCAATACACCTAGATTAGGTTTTAACGCCAGCGCACTTAATGGACAAACATTATATACGAATCGAGCAACATCATCATCATCATCATGTCCAGCCACACAAAAGTCAAGTGACTAATGTTTCACTGCCATATAACCATAAGGAGTGAAGAAAAAGTATATAAGTGAATTTAGACAAATTATTAGTGAGATTTACGAGAGAGAGAGAGAGGGGGTAGAGAGAGAAGGAATACCTTGCTACTATGAGTAAAGTTATCAGGATAACTCACAGAAATGAGGCAAACTAAACCTCTCCACAACACCATTATGGCCAAGTTAGCATTCGGGCAAGGCGACATCAGCAATACAGCTTCCTTGCGGATTTCACTGTATCACGTCATAAACAAACCAAACCTCGCAGCTAACTTTGCCCTACTAAGAAAAGAAAGTTACAAAGATGATTCTACTAGACATCTGCAACAAGATCGCCACTGAGCTCGATTCGCTGCCATATCGCTAAGGGTTTCTAACCAAGAACTATGATGCGAACGAGGACCCCATCCCGGCAGACGAGTGGGTGCTATACTACCCAATTTGGATGTAAGTGACTTCAATTGTTTCTGTCATGTCAAGATCTGCCCACCTTGTTTCTTACGCCAATTTCGTGCTGTATGAGAGAACAGAGTTCTATTGGGCAATCGAAATGAGGGCATACGCAAAACGTGACCGAGCCAACGAAGTTGCTGGAGCCTTATTTGTTATTCTAATGGCGAGAACTTATTGTCAGATCCAAAAATACGTCTACGGATGTCAACGTTAGTTATTCGTTGTTGGTAACCAACATGTGCTATACTTCTCAAACAACGATGACAACAAGGTGCTCTAGCACGAAATAATTAGAAATGGATATATTTTGTTTATCCGTAATTACAATGTAGGATCCTACAATAAATACACGTTAATTGCTTCGAACGTAAACTATTCAGGCCCTACATTGGGGAGACACAATTACACGTAATTAATCAAATGAAGCTTGTTCAATCCAGTGGAACTCTATAAACCGCTTCACTTAAAGGCGTCCATTAAAACTAATGACGGTTACGTCCGACAATTAAGCCTTTTCGTTCTAGCTGCATACGCTCTCACCGATTGTAATATATAAAACAGCATCCTTAATCTATACTTCAACATAAATATCTTACAAAGTAGAACAAAATGTGTGGATATAGTCCAGTTTATGGGTCACATGAATGCGCAGATTGGGCGCTTAAATATATATATTTTAATTTCAATGCGCAAAGATAATATTGCACGAGTTTTATATAGCTGTGCAGAGCAAATGCATCAGATGTATTGCATGGCGTTGCACAACATGTCGTCCTCCAACCCCTTGACAACTTCTGAATCTTTGCCAGTATAAACTAAGAATTGTATAGTGTAGAAAAGGCAATTCATCCAGTAGACCGGTTTCGTCATGTACTGGCCAGAAATTTCTGCGGACTGTGCTCGAAACTGGGCACGTCTGTTTCAGAATCTGGTGCTCTAACCACTGAGCCACTCTGCCGCACACTACACTGCACACAATTTTCAGTTATATATCATCAATGTAACTTTGGTTAGTCAATTTTCCTTTAGGTGGAGCTCATATGGCATCCATTTAGACCCAAAAGTTCCAACTAATCCATCCGCAATCTGTCATTACCGAACAGACACCACACTACAAAGGGGATTGGTATTGAAATGAACATTTATATAATTAATTAATGATGAGTTCCCAATAAGGGCGAAACCGGTCTACTGGATGAATTGCCTTTTCTAAGCTATAAAATTTCAGTTTGTACTGACATATGCAAGTAATTAATGAGTCAGGTGCTTGCATCAAGACCGCAACTTTGATTATACTAATTATTTTCCCGGCTCGCGCAACCAATGTTCGTTTAAATTCTTAATCTACCTGATCATGCAGCGATTAGGCATGACTTGCTAGGCAATAGCCAGGAGTGTCGTTCGTTCTGGAACATATCTCGAATCGGACTGTGCACTTATATGCTTTAAATTTGCACTCATATTTTACGGAAGGGTAACTGAGAATAAACTAGAAATAGAAGTAAATAGGTACGGATGGCCGCCATTGCAACAGAAGTGTGAAGATTTAATCAAATTAATATAAACTTGTCTGCATGGTGAACCTATTTACTAACTGTGAACGAAGGTAATATCCACTCTGAGCAGTCCAGTTATTACCGTAGACAATGATTTAGGCTTCAGTACGATTAATCATTGGACCAATAAAAGTCTGTGAAGATACTCAAAATTGCTTGATCGACTTAGAATAAAACATGTAGAACTTTTAAATTACACATTAAGCAATGAAATTAAAGGTGAGCTAAATTTCAATAAAATTGATAATTATAACTACTTCTGAACAACTGTTGCTCCATAAAATCCATAAAACTTTTGCCAAATTTAAACTTATTTGTTACTAGGTTTGAAACAAGTAAATCAAAGTCTCATATATATTAATTCTCTGCAACAAACTGTGTATAATCATTATATATTTAATTGCATGATGCCATAATTAACGTGAGATGTAAAAACTGGTATCAATCAAGGCCGGAGTGTATGGATTTGCTGGAGAAACAGGTGTTTTAGGAATTACAAATTGTCAATTTTTGTGAAATTTCGCATATGCTGATATGCATTGTGTTGGATCATGTACAGACTCGACAACCATATTATTGTTTCCAGTTACAGGCGCGTTATATATTATATATAGGTACTTAGCTTTGAATTCGCATTTTCAAAGGCTTGACATGAACCTTACTCCTCTGCTACTCGCATATACATTTGTATAGAAGATTATACCGTCCGAATGTCCTACATACTTTAGCCAAATAAATGGCGGGTGTAGGGCTTATTTCCGGCATCTACTGATGAGTCGCCAATAAGCACGCATGTATAAATGTGATTACGCCTTTCATTAATGCCGACTTTTCGTTATCCACTTTATCCTATTTGAACTCTCTATGCACAGTTGCATATATGTTAGTTCTCCGCAACAAATAGAATATAAATTTTTGCTTTCTCGGCCATCTTGAATAGATCATCGGTTGTTGTTTCATCTTCATGGTATGAAATTCGAGCATTTTCAAATTCAAGGAACTTGCTTCAACTCTGCGGTTGCCATTTGAATTTATGAACGCAATTGCCAGATTTGCATATATAAAAAGAAAGCTAAAGTATTTTTTTCCCGATCCTTGTCGTTTATTGAGCAGTAGGAATATCTCACTCTGCATTAAAAGTCTGGCGTGCAATACATGTTAACATGTAGTTCTATCATACGCTAGTAAAACTTGGTACATTGGACTCGAAGATTTCACGTATACCCACACGTACTCGACCACTACTGTTTGAGAATCATGGTATATTTAATCTATAAAAAATTAAATATTAAAGCTGGCATCCGTAGAAGTATTATTGGAACGACAAACAAGTGGTCCTTTTTATACGAAAAAATAAGGTCAAACCAAATGCTCGCTATCAGTCACGATTTACATTGGCTTACAACTCGGTTCCCGGGTAAAGCTGTTCTATTTCAGTCTGCGTTAGATTGGCGTAAAAATAAGTTGGGCAAATTTTCATTTGGTACAATCATCTCAAATCAACTATAATTCAATTTTGTATAGTAAAGAATCCGCTCGTCTACCAGAATCGCGCATAGATTTGGATTATTGTTTCTTGTTGAAAACCCTGAACTCCATGCCTCCGAATTGATCTTGCTGCATATTTCTAATAGCAGGATCTTCTTAACTTTCGTTTCATTGTTGGACAGTCAATTGCGAAGGTCCGTCGTGTTTATGACTCGATAAAATGAAAAGCGAAAGTAACCTTTAGTCCCGATGACGCCATGATTTAAAGCAGACCTCTAGAGATCTGGGTCGACTGATGTCTAAACGTCCATGTGAATTAAATCCCCCATTTCAAACATCGCTCTATTAATTATGCTGTGATTAAATTACGATTTTTGTCCATATGATTACATTACACTATTTCTTAGATTATTTGAAATATTCGTTTTTATCTATTTTGCCCTATTTCGCAGTTATAGTGCTTTGAAGCATAACTTACTGACGGCTGTTGTTTTACTCTCTGTGATGATGATGACGATGATGATGATGATGATAGGAGCGTAAAAACCTTCATATGTTAGCATAGTACTATACGTAAACAAGTTTCTATGGTAAACAGAGCTCATCAATTTCTGACATTTAATGACAAAGTATTTACTATCTTATTTTGCTAAAAGGGACACAACGATAGCCAGGTAAGAATTTTAATAATGCATGCTGTAGATTGTACTTTTGTATTTTCAATCTACCTTTAAACTGGCTTACGGAAAACAGAATAAGATTTTTGAGACAAAAACACCTGAAAAGCTTTGTCCATTGTGTACAACGCACTGTAATGCTTACGCATACAGTACGAGAAGCCAAAATTGCGGAAAACTTGGTTCATTCTGAAACGATCTGTTTGGGCGTTCATCGGTAATTAGCTGTGAACCATGGCTAAAGGTGGTCGTCTTGAATCTTTGGTGGCCTTAATTTGTGTCTGTAACAGAGCCAGATATTGGAAACCTTGTTAAATAGATTGATGACAACAAGAAGAGTATCTGTAAAAGCAATAAGTGGCAATTGAAATTCTGAGGGCTACAATGGTTCTTGTAGATGAAATGAACTGCAATTCGAAAGGATATGTGCACTAGAAACTGAAAAATACAAATAACAAACTTATTCATTATTATGTAAAATTGATCAGCGCCTAAGCAAGACTAATTTTGCGCGTCTGTGAATTTCGTTAGAAATGGTTCAGCTTTACAAATAAGTGAAATTGACGACAAAATGCGCGAGAACACAGTAACCACCGTCTAACTACCATATACGTTGCGTTTATTTCGACGATGCGAATCGCAGTATTTTATTTTCACTATTAATATGAATCAGGACTCAGTTAAGCAGAGAAATACTTTGCGAAATTGTTTTTCATGTGAGTCGAGTTACGCAGTCTTTATCATTATATCATCCTAATTTGACATTTAGTAGTCGGTGCCAAATCATATGATGCAGAGTGTGGTAACTCACAGGTTTTTACGTGTGGAAATCAAACATTATTGTGCTTTCAAAGAATTTTTGGCATCTACGACGATAGATACAACAAAATTGAATGGATGACTTTTAATTCAAAAATTTCTTAAGAATTAGACCAAAAATTATGTTCAAGTCAGTTCCTCGTATAGATGATCATTTGGTTAGCCAGATCCAAAATTAGTCGATATAATAAAGTAAATCTAGTCTGTAAATATTTCGGATACGTTGGATAAGATAAATTTCAGACTAAATTTGTGTCTAAATGCGTAGTTGATATTGATGTTATAGAAACTGCAGGTGTAAGTAGGCCTACCTTTGGCTCTAGCCAGTAGTATATTATTCAATTGAATACATTTTCACTTTACAGGCTTTATATAACCGTAAGACTAAACAAGAAACATAAGCTAGTACGTAAATGAAAACTGTGCATAGTGTGCGGTATGGCAGCTCAGTGTTTAAAGGAACAAATTCCGAAGCAGATGTACTCTGGTTCGAGCCCTGTTCTCGGAAAATTCTAGACAGAACGGGAAGAGGTCAAAGTTAGGATGAAACCGATCTAAGGATGAATTGTCTGGTCTGCATTATAATATCGTTAGTTTATATTGACTAATTTATGACTATAATGGAATGATTGTTAATATCAAGATTGCAACCTTGATTGAATTATTTATTAACACTACCTGTGCAACCAAAAGTCGTTTATTATTTAATGAATTTTGTATTATTTATAGCGTACCTAGTAAAAAATAAGTTTAAATAGGGGAAAAAAGATATAAGAGGTCAGCATGAACGAAAGATAAAATCTCACGTACATATAAGTTTCGTGTTTATCGGCGGCTCATTTGTTAGAGTCGGTACATCGCCTTTTGCCAACTATATATTTTGTTAAAATATGTTGAATAGGTGGGCCGTAGAATCTCCTATACGAATTTCTGTTCAAGTGGTATCGGAATTAACTGCATATAAAGTCTATGAGTATGCGACTCAAAAGTCAACTCACTATGTGTACAGTAAACCAAATCTGTAAAGTATAACAAAACAGTGCATATCTAGATGTACTAAATTTTACCACCATTCAAATTTACTGATTTGGGACATCTTTTACTTCAGCAAATTCATACACTATGGCTTTGATAGACCCTAGTAATCATATTTCTTATTAATCATGACATAATTCAATGAAATATTAAAAATAATAATATATTGTTTGATGCGGAGAACTAATATACCTGCAAGGTTTAATTATGTATTGCATACCTAGTAGCAAATTCGTTCAAATTGGACTTGAAGGATATAGCAAAGTCAACATAAACGAAGGGCATAGTCTCCAATAGGAGTCGGTATTACGCACTTTACCCTCGAGATATTTTTTCCAAAAATGAGAGAAGAATTGCCAGTAAAATCACCTTTAATGAACACAAATAGAATAAAAATAATTCAATTATCTACAAAAAATGTTGGCTAACTTAGCACGAATTGAGAATTATCGCAACATTATTCGTCCATCCGGGCGTGGTCGCCAGTTGGAGCGCTTTTGCGTGAGTTGTGAATCGATGTACTAGCAGAATCCATGAAAGCAGCACACTATCTAATCCTTAAATAGGGCCATTTTGACATTCAGATGAAAAAAGTCATTAATGAAGGAAATGCCAGAGCAGTTATCTGCTGTCTTTAAGTTCTGGCAGCCTCGCTTTTGACTAGCTGCACTGTCCATCAATAAAGCTGTTCGCGAAAGCACGGTTAAACGATCTTCTTTTTTTGTAAATAAGATGGAAATACAGGATGTGGCAATTTAAGTTTTGAGGGTAACAATTATTCTCTGAGATAAAATGAGCATTAAAAATCGGAGACGCGAGTTATAACAACTGTAAGATCCAAATAATAATAACGCGATCACAAAATGAAATGGGTGAGATCAAGACTAGGCACAAATGCATACATGTGAATTTCTATCACTAAGCCTTCGATTAACATGCAAAATTTCAGACGGAAAACAGCAAGAGAACAGAGAAGCATGTGTCTGCTCGGCAAGGCATTGCGTTTATATAGGCGATGAAGCTCACGTGATTGGTCTATAAATAGGCCAGATTGTGTAGTTTGCTTGTGGTTTTATTTCAGCCAATGAAATTGAAGCATTTCATTCGAATTCGTGACTTTGGTGCTGTCATGTTGCAGCCCAAAATTGAACATATTACGATTTTATTCTTTTAAACACCCCCTTTACTAACATCGCATAATACCATATTTTCGCAAAATTCATAGTTTAATTAAACTTCATTTACATAGAAAAGGCTTGTGACTAGTTAATTTGGTTTGCACACCTTACATTTCATTTTAATTTACAAGCAGCAGCATAATTTATCAATCGTATATTTCTAGATACACGCACATTATTATTGCACCTGTCTATAAATTAAGTAGGAAGATTTATATAGCGCATTTCTCTACTGTTTCTACTTAAACGTTTGAAACAAGAAGCCCATTCATCTCTTTATGATGTTAATTTCAAAAATGAAGCAAGTAAACTATCTGTCAATTGCCTAAATTTTGTTCTCTGAACTTGAAAATAAAATATAGATAATATTAAATTCAGCCCAATGTTTTTGTTTAAATACTGTAACTTGTGACGTATTTTGTGCAAAAATGCTAAATCTCATTATAAATCAGATCTTAATAGAATATATTAAAAATACGCTATATCTTCACCAAAAAAGATCTAGTATTTTATATTGTAAATTTTAAGATATAGAGAGATTTTAATCACATTCAATCTCTAAATTAAAAAATATTTACAAACACAAAATGTACACACATAAGAAAATTCATTAGAAATGTTTAACCCTTAAAATGTGAATCATGTAATGAAATGCTTTTTTTATTTAACAAAAAAATTATATTGCAACTGACTGTTTATTCAATACGCAGCTAATTTCTACTTTCTTTTAAAACAACCTTTTATGGTAATTACAACATTTTTAACGAAAATGCTCTTGCATTTTCTTGTTTACTAATTGCCGATTCTACCTACTTTGGCATAATAAACAGCTATTGCGTCTGTATCAAAGAATATATCGTCAAAGAAAATCTGCTTTTTATAGCAGCATCTTTTACTATATTCACGAAAAATACAAATGCTTGATGATAATTTTTGGACATTTCACTTGGTATCGGGTGCAAGATCTTTTTCCGCTGTTCAACTAGCTTGTGCGTTTGAGGCTCATTCATTTTCAAAATTGTTCTTAGTGGAGACAAATTTTTCGTTCTACATGTATAATTTTTCTTCTTCATGCCATACTAACTGGTCCAATTTTAATAGATTTCGTAAAATTCATTCATATTGGTACGTCCTATCGCATTCTATGCTTCGTCTTTAAGGTTATGACTCTGTTTTTTTTAGTTCGCTATCAGGCGTATGGCCCGAATGATTAATATTATTGTTTATAATTATAATAACCAAATCTGCACGTTTTCATGGATTCAATAGTCCAATTTTGTTGTTGTTACTTATGTCCTTCGTAGATGTAATTTTTTCTAATTTTGTGAATTTGAATCGTTTGAGTTTTAAGTATGATTATAACACGCCAAGTTTGTCTTCTGAAAAAAGGATTTCAACTATACTTTTACGATATTCTTGATGCGCGATTGACCTATAGAACCTTAAGTTTGGTTGGTTATTTTATCTCTGTCCTTTTTTTATTGTCGTTTCCCAATAACAGAATGTGGATCTTAGCGGTAAGACATCTTTTTGTTTTTATGACGGAGTACCACTCGTATTATTAGGTACAGGGCACTATTTTGTTCCTAAAATATGTTGAATACGCCTGCTATCTAACAAGTCATTTTACACGTTTTTATTATTTAACCGAGGCACACAAAAACACTGCGATTAATAGCAACCACCTACGCCATTATCTTGCGTGGTTTAAGAATAACGATCCAATCTGGATTTCAATGTAGTCAAATGTATGGGATTCTTCATTTCAATTGCGCTCTTCCTTTATTTTTCTAATACTCTTTCAGTTCCATGTTACTGAACAGTGTGGCACAGTTAGTGAAATGCTCGGGAAAATGTAACATCATATATAAATGCACTTCATCCAACGGATCTCACTATCTTAAAGAAATTCAATGATTGATTTCTCAAAAACAGAATGACGTTTGCGTGCATATCTTATCGTTTTTAATTTAAATTTAGTTGTTCGTGTGCATTCTTGCCGTAAATTGAAGCCTATTTCGTATTTAAAAACTTTACTTTATTAGAATTCAAGATATTTCACCAAAACTAAAAAAGAAGTATACATTAGTTAACCTAGCGTTTTGTTTTCGTTTAACTGTGTAAGGTGAGAAAATTTTCTCACTTACCTTGACCAAATATTTAGTAGGTATAGGTAGTGGCACCGGCTCGGAAAAATAAGTCACAACTAAGCACGAAACCAGTGTGTACATAAGATTATACCTTTCGTTCTTGCTGGCGTTGTTTTATCCTTGCGTTCCTACTTGAACTAATCTGTTACTAGTTGCGCAAAAGCTGTTAAACAAATGCCTATCAGTATAAGTTCTCCGCAACTAGGTGTATATAAAAATTATATATTTATTGAATTTTTTCATGATTATTGCGAAATGTATTAACTGATATAGATCAATGCGAGAGCGTATGGATTTGCAGGGGTAACAGGTGTTCAGAATTAGTTGTATTTCCCAATTTTAGTGATGAATTTATTGTGGTGAATTATTAATATACATTGGTGGGTAAACTGACATTTGTTCAATATGATGGAATTGAAATGCGTAGTAGACGAGCTTGATGGTTGTAAACCCAATAATTCTTGGTCAAAATCCCAGCCGCGAAACGTCTAGCTATTAATAAGTATAGTCTAATAAAGAAAGACAAACCAAATATATTAATTGCATTTTGTATCTTATGAAGATTTTACATATTTTGTTGCGAAATGCTTATATATATACCACTTTGCATTAGATATTGCGTAGCAATTAACGAGGTAATTAAAGCAGGTCTAGAATGATATGCAAAAACTGCAAGAACAAGCTGTATAATCTCACGTATACATGTATTTCTCACTTATGGGCGACTCATCATTGAAAGCTCGAAACATGTCTGAAATCATTTTAGCATTTGGCCTGCAAAATTATCGGCTTCATATCCTTCAAATCCTGTCATTGACCTTTTAATATGCATTTATGTCCACTTCGAATTATTCTCGATGAATACTATTAGCGCTTTTCTGCAGTTCTAAAGGAATTCTATGATTTGAACGTGATATTTTCATGAAATTCGTCTTCAGAATGTGTTATAAAGTTGCGTGTTTAAGATCAGATTATTTATCATTGTAACTTAAAAAGGTTATCTTCCTCAATTGAGCCTAATGGTAACGTTAATTCTTGCCATACGTATCATACATTTTTAAATTTTTAAATGCATTTTCAGCATTGTGGTTTAATTTTAAATTGTGCTACATAAATTGGGAATGAAATTTTATACAAATTTTGTCCATTTAAAAGTATATCCATCGTTTCCTTTTAAAAAATTACATGCTATAGGAAACTGTGAATAAATTATTTTGCATAATTTATTATTGGGAAGTCTGAAGACATTTTAAAAATCATCAACGATTATTAACAATTTAGTTAAAGCTAATACTATTAATTAATACTATAACAACGCTGCTTTTATTGAATTCCATTAAGAGCTGATTTTAAATTAAAAAGTATTCACGTTTTGAAGTAGCAAGTGCAATTTGTCCGTTGCCGTTTCAGACATTTCAGAAATATAATTTTGTTAAATAAACGTTCCAGAAATGTTCATTTAAAATAAAAATGAATATTAAAAAATTTTGGATATCGCTAATAATCATGAAATAGGTTTTCGCTTGTAATTCTAATTTTTTTTCACAATTATACGTCGATTAATAATTCCATTCCAGAAATTCTAAATGCCTGATAATATAACTAAAGATGATTAATTTTCTCATCATAAATAATTTTTTGGAAGTAAAGCTTCAGTTTTTGCTCAAATATCATTTACTAGCAGGAAGGATGCTTAGTTTTGTTTCCATTGTTAAAACTATATCTTACATTTATTTATCCACACATAGAAATACGCCAGTCGCACAAATAAACGATTTAATCTTCAATTACATAAAATAATGCGATTTAATCACCATTTGTAATTATTTACAATATAACGAAAACTTGTGACTGTAAGATCAGACGGATTTAAATATGTTTTACATAAAATCAAAAATTAGCATTTGGGACTCCGCAATATGATCTTCATTTCATTAAATTAATTATTGACTATACTTTAGTAAACAATAGTGTACGCGCCTAATTTTACTTCTCAATACTTAGATTCCTTTTCATTAATTATTTTTCTATTTATTTCCTGCAATGTGAATCCACTTATTCTTTCAGCGAAACTGTAAACGAACTGATTTTATAATTTTCAATAAAATGTTTAAAAATGTTCAATCTTTCCATTTTTATTAGTTTGCAATGTTTTACTTCAAGTAGTTTATATTTGCAATTTGTACATTAAGACCGAAAATTATTTGTGCATTATTAATTCAATAAAAGTTATTTAAATCGCGCTTGGTTACTCGCTATAATCACATGACCCGGTCGTACAAAATAGAGAGCATTGCCGGACGCATTTTAAAATTCCCCTGTATTTATCATAGCACCATTCTGAACAAATGCTATTTTGAAAGAAGCCTGATGGGGATTATGGAAGGTCGCAACGCGTGAGTACGTTTAACAATAATTGTTTGCGCGGGTGGTGGTAACAGTTCTTTAAATCAAGTTTGAGAGCTTGAAGTAAACACCAATTCCATTGTATTTAACCAGTCGTAGAACAACATAACAAAACTACCGCCAGCCTCAAGGGACGTGACGTTTCGACCTTCCTTGATCATCATCAGAGTACGACGGCAAACTGACTATCGAGGATCAAACCGCATTGAATATATATGGAAATCAAATGTAGATATGCGGCTCTCACCTCTAGCAGTCTCGCATACATTGAACTTGACTGGAAATGTCGGCTGCACAATTTCTATGCAGTCACGAACATTAACTGTTTGCAGCTTTCGCCACATATACATATATAGGCAATACAATTTAACAATAATTGATTGCGCGGGTGGTGGTAACAATGCTTTAAATCAAGTTTGCGAGCTTGAAGTAAACACCAATCCCATTGTATTTAACCAGTCGTCGAACAACATAACAAAACTACCGCCAGCCGCAACGCACTGACGCGTTTCGACCTTCCATGATCATCATCAGAGTACGACGGCAAACTGACTATCGAGGATCAAACCGCATTGAATATATATGGAAATCAAATTTAGATATGCGGCTCTCACCTCTAGCAGTCTTGCATACATTGAACTTGACTGGAAATGTCGGCTGCACAATTACTATGCAGTCACGAACATTAACTGTTTGCAGCTT
>JAQBSW010005054.1:0-61547 GCA_029291075.1 Eudiplozoon nipponicum | reverse complement strand
GATTAGTTGGCTGCGCTACGAAAATATATTCGTTAAAACCGAATAATGCATTATTAAATGGTATGCAGCTAATGATTTATATTATTGGGATTAGGAAAATCACAGAATACGCTGCTGGCAATTTGAATCCAGAAAATATGGTCCATCAAACACGTTAGAAGCTGCAATTGTGTATTAGGTTTTGCGAACCTAGTAACAAATTAGTTCAGTTGTGACCAGAAGGATAAACCAAAGGCAGCATGAACGGAAAGTATATTCTCATGCACATTCGTTTCGATGCTTACTGGCGACTGATCAGTAGGATGCCGGTATTACGCCCTTCATTCATTATATATTTTGGTGAGGAATGTGGAAAAATCGGAGGGTCCAATCTCCTAGACGAATGTGTCAATTTGTAGTATTGAAGCTAACTTCATACAAAGTCTTCGACATTGTGACATCAAAACCAACTCCCTGTATGTGATACATATACCAAGTCTGGAAAGGGTACCAACACTATAGCTATTATGTCAGTAACCCATACCAAAATTATGGTACCGCAAATGTTCATGGTACCAATGGAAATCAAATTTAGTTATGCGGCTCTCACCTCTAGCAGTCTCCATACAATGAACTTGACTGTAAATGTTGGCTGCACAATTTCTATGCAGTCACGAATATTAACTTTTTTCAGCTTTCGCCACACACAAACACACACACACACATATATATATATATATCTTTATATATATATATATATATATATATATATATATATATATATATATATATATATAGACAATACAATTAAACAATAAATGATTGTGCCGGTGGTGGTGACAAGTATTTAAATCAATTTTGCAACTTCAAGTAAACACCAATCCCATTGTATTTAAATAAACGTTCATTCTTCGGTTCCATATTTTTACAATAATATTTGTTATCATTTCAATTTAAGATCCAAATGTTTTTACATGTGAATGAATCTAATTTAAACGTTTTAATTGGTAACATGCTTAATTCATTCGGGGCAGTAACATAATGAAACCAAAATACTACTTGAGATGGGAGCCGCATATCCAATTTTGCTTCCCATGCATATGAATTGCAGTTTGATCCTCGCGCGTCAGATTGCCGTCGTGTCATGATGATAATCTTGGAAGGTCGAAACGCGTTAGTACGTGTGATTGACGGTGGTTTTGTCGTATTGTTCGACTAGTTAGAGGCATTGGGATTGGTGTTTATACTCAGCTCGCAAACATGATTAACAGAATTGTTATCACCACCCGCGCAATCAATGATCGTTTCATTGTACAAACCAATGCGTTCTACGTGAGGCGGAATCATTAGCAAATATCAATAAAGGAATACGCTTCAAAAAACGCTTTCGGCAGTTCTGTAAAACTGTATACATTGACATTTTATCACCTGCAGAGGAATATCTCTTGTGTGTTGAAGATTGATGGCAAAAGCATCGTAACTCCACTACGTGGCAGGCACACCTCCATAATCCTCGCATTAGTTAGGAAACGTTACAAGTCAAAATGAGGATGCCGAATTTCCACTTACCCTTCACAAGATCCGCTAAAGCGCTGGAGTTGGCGCGTAACGAGGGCGAAGATTTTGGCATCAGAAACTGACGTGCATTGTCATTCACGTCCAACACCTTGATGTGGACGCAGACGGAACTTGAAAGTTTTACCCCGGCTAGATCCGACGGTGGTGATGTTGATGAGTGCCCAACTGCATCACGTCGAGTGTGGCAGACGATTGCGTTCGACCACACATTACGATAACATGGCAGGGAGAAGAAAAATATTCACATACGTAAATTAAGCTCTCAGGGCAGGTGAACTCGGCGAGCGTTCCATTTTTTAGCGAGAACACGCGCATTTGATTGGGGCGCTCTTATTGTACATGTGCTGTAAAACAGATTTGTACGACCGTAAACTGCACCAAAAGTTAGTGAGTGTCAGTAGAGTGAAATAAAATATCAACGTGTATTGAACGCAAAGCAGTACTTATCTGGATGAGGTCATTTTTAGCGAATGCGACAATTTCTTCGAATTCTATCTCGAAAGGGAATTAATAACATGCCAAACGCTTGGCAACGAAAATGCCCGAAGCTGATTAATCATTTGGCCTATAATTCACCCTAAATCGGAAACAGTTATCCGCCAGAAATGTTTTTAAGTTTCCAATTCTATCTTATTGTTTAGGAACACTGCACATGAATCCTGAAATTCGTGTTCATATGCGTCCTGCTAAAATGAGTCGCGCCACTGGACTCGATCTGGATTACCTGACATAAGTCTAATGACTGTCGGCATGCTAACAGAATACCTCTCTCCATTTTCGACAGTTTAAAATATTTATGATACGTTGCCGAATATGTTGGGAGAAATTTCTCCAAAAATGTTGTCTTTCTAGTCCATCTGTGCTGTGCTTGTGGAAATGTTTGATTAGAACAGACTGCTGACGCTTTAACCTGACCGTCCAATCACCTAGTTATGCAGACGAACTGTCTAATTCTTCCTATCAGTTGTTGCCATTTATAGTGTTAATGTTTTTACCTTTCACGTAGTAAACATGCGTGGTGCAATTGCTAGATTGCAGGGTTTATTATACGAGTCTTCTTGTTGTCACGAGCTACATTACCTGCCAATTCCAACACTTCGGCAGCCAAATACTCAAGAACAGCTGCCAAGTAGATCGGGGCACCAGCACCAACACGCTCAGCATTATTGCCTTTGCGCAAGAGAGACGGTGAACACGACCAACAGGGAACTGGAGACCAGCACGTGCAAATCGGCTCTTAGCCTTGACGCGAGACTTTCCCCCTTTACCACGACCAGACATAATGCAAAGTATTTGTGCGAGCTAGGATTGATTGTTTGCTCCCGTAAATTGCATTTGCGATGGTAACAAATGAAACTAGTTCAGACAGAGAAAAATGCAAACCAACGAACACAAAGTTCCATATCTCCAACAAGGCAGATTCCGTAAATGATTAGTTGAACAACTCTCCACACTGGAACGCGCTGGCAGCTAGGCACCAGAAGATGTTGACCCATTCCTATGACATATTGTTAATTGTGGTACGGCAAGACGCGAGGCTTCAATGCCGCACCGAAATGTCCTCAAATCACCGATCTCCGCGCAAAGCATAGCAACTAAATATTTGCACCTTTTACGAAGTAAAACTGTAGCAAAGTTACTTGGATGCTTTAGCATTGCAATTTTCCATAATCAATCTTTGAAATATTCTTATATAGATTTAATTTAGTTCAGCAAAAATGATTAAGACAAGACAATTTAACAATAATTGATTGCGCGGATGGTGGTAACAATTATTTAAATCAAATTTGCGAGCTCGAAGTAAACACCAATCCCATTGTATTCAACCAGTCGTCGAACAACATAACAAAACTACCACCAGCCGCAATGCACTGACGCGTTGCGACCTTCCATGATCATCATCACCCGCGCAATCAATTATTGTTAAATTGTATGGCCTTTATATTTATATGTGGCGAAAGCTACAAACAGTTAATGTTCGTGACTGCATAGAAATTGTGCAGCCGACATTTCCAGTCAAGTTCAATGTATGCGAGACTGCTAGAGGTGAGAGCCGCCTATCTCAATTTGATTTCCATATATATTCAATGCGGTTTGATCCTCGATATTCAGTTTGCCGTCGTACCCTGATGATGATCATGGAAGTTCGAAACGCGTCAGTGCGTTGCGGTTGGCGGTAGTTATGTTATGTTGTTCGAAGACTGATTAAGGCAATGTTTTAAATTTTATTTAATTAAATAATTCCAAGTCTGAACTAAGGTACGCGGCTTTGAAAAGCGTTGTTGGCGCAAAGTGGAAGCACGTGGAAAAGTTGAAGAATAAGCGAGTCATTTATGATTGCATGTTATGAAATCAATTTCTTAAGCACATAATTCTCAAAATCGGCTTGGCTCTTATGAAATAGTCCGGAATAAAACCGTTCACAATTTTCTACAATTTATCGTTTGGGGGTCAAAAACAATTGTGAACACACGTTTTCGTTCGTACAAAAAACAAAAGTCTAATTTTTCCTATGTTTAATTACTTGGACAGTCTGCTCTTGAGAATCGTCAGAACCCGACAGAAAACGGGATTACGCCAGAATAGTTTGGCAAGTCGCGTTAATGCTTGTCACGTTGATTGGTGGCTGTACGATAACTGGGCAGCCGTAATCATGATCGATTTGTCACAGTCAATGAAGTCAGGGTCGGGGGCGGGGATAAAATCTACCAAATTCTAATTTCTGACCAGCAAAGAATCAGACATAATTTTCAAAAATACCGATTTACTTAGAAGAACTTGCATGTCTGACATTTGCTGATGAGTTTCTGCAGCCGTGAGGCACTACGAAATGATGACTTTCTGTGAAAATGATTTGTGTTAAGCCTCGGGAAATACAGACGCACGGTGCTCTACATGTTTGAGGGTCTAATTTCGGCTTCTTACAACCGCTAAGCATTCTTCAGTGTTTGGATGCCGTCAGCCAGTTGTTCATCTCGATCTTTCAATGAACAAAAAGAGAAGAAACTTTTGAGTGAATGGAATTAACGGGGCAGTTCCATATTTTGGTACGCCGGATAAGAATTACCGGATTGGTGTTTGCATGGGGACGCAAAACGCATTGAAATAAACCAAGTAAATTAAAAGTAGGGTCTATTTTCGCCGAGCGGTGAAAATTCGGTGCCAACAATTGATCAGGTACTTTAAGTTAATGTAATTTTGGACACTGCACTCACGAACATTTACAAGCTTCTTTTTGTCACATTTAGATTTTCACCTGTCTAATCGATGTAGTGCAGAGCAAACCTAAGTATTACTGCTCAGATTAATAGTGCTTATGTATTGAAAAAGAATGCACTTTATTAGATTTCGTATAACTTCTGTCTGATGTCAGAATTATTATAGACTTACATATAATGATTTTTCTTACCGTTGGAAATACATTCTTCTTGCTTCTTCATACTCTCGAAATCTATGTTACGCTCCAGATAACTGACAGAAATCTCAGGTTGAAGCAACACGAAGAGTCAGTAATCGACACGCAATAAACAATGCTGGCTGAGACATCATTTCCGTTCTGTTTGAATTTCTCATTGCTTCATTTTACAACAGAAGCACAGACCAGTTTATGTTTGATGCAAAGTATTCCGTTAAATAAAGTTCAACTAAAATCAATTTGAGGCATGTTTTATGATTAACAATACGCAGAGGGATACCTAAAAACGCCATATGTAAATCAACAGTATAGAATAGAATTACACCATTTTTTCACGTTGGAAGAAATCAAATCTAAATAGAAAGACGGTTCACAGAAAAGCCACAAAAATATATTTCTCCAGTATATTCAGATTGTTCTATTTGAACATTCTGAAGTGACATTGTTTTGTGCAAAATTTTGGTGAACCTTTAAATATTTAAGCTATATTACCTCAAGAATTTTATCTTCAGACTTAATCATTAGGCATAATTAACCGAACTGCTTCCATATTTTCAAATGGCGACATTGTTTTCCTGCATTTCTTATTGTCACAACTTTCAATTAAGTCATGTAAAAGTGTTGATAAATCGGTAATAAACTTAGAAATTTGATTATTAAATAGTTAAATGTAACAAAATGAATCTACTATAACTTTCTTTTCACCAACCTACAATATGAGTTTGACACGTGTATAGAACTATATTCGAAATAATTTCGGCATGACAAAAGAAATGGATGCGCACATGTGAAACCGTAAACCGGTGAAAAATACGTGATATTTGATTGTCTGGCGAGTGAGATGAATTGTCGCATAATCGGTGGTAAGTAAGCATCACGGCTGTATGTTTTTGAAAACTTTCTTTAAAGTCATATACTACTTACATAATTGTGCACGATTTAAATATTATTTTTGTTAATTTGCTCTGTGTTTTACTTTTAAAACAAAAAAATCTTTAAAATTCGCTTTCAAAATTTACTATACCAGTTTGCCTGTTGATATTAAACAAATGATACGTCATATTTTAATTAGTACTAATAATAACGTTTATTAATATTATTCATCGTCGGTAGTTTGTAAAACTTTATTCGGATAATTCCTTTTGAAAAGGCTGCTGGTACTGTCCGGCGGCCTCGTTTATTTGATCTACAAAGCAGTTAATGTTGTTATTGCTTTTCTTCCAGGCTATTACGACTGGAAGTTTCGTTTTTAAAGTCGGTTTATTTAAGGCAATCCGGATAAGAACAGTGTCAGTGCCTTACTTCGCCTAAATATACAATAATTAGTTACAATCTGAAATCTTTCTTTAGAATGAAAGGCGAGTCACGGAATTCCGTAGAAGGAATGCATCAGAATTTGCTATGTGCAAATTTCGTCAAGGTCACACTGATTTGAATGATGGCCAAACAGTGCACTAATGAATGGTTGCATTTCTATAGTTTAAAGGAATGCTTTGATGATTCATAGAATAACATACACGCATAAACACACACATACACATACAAACACATCAACCCATACATATTTCTAATTGCGAAGAAAATACACATTAATATCAAAGTGGATAAAGGCCATTTATTTCGTGAATACTAATCATCGCTATACAATCATACATTTATATACATTCTGGGTTTTCAATTGATTATGCTAGTGGTAACAAATGTGACTCACTTTTATGTCTGTTTCTTGTTTTGGCTTGTTGGTAAGTGTGTATGAAGTCCTTTATATAAAAACAAGCACATTACCGTCATATTGAAAAGTTTCATCAACATGATATTCAAATCCACTGGACAAGAATAACAAAATTCAACAACAAACTACTAGTATCAAGTCAAGACCAAACAGACCCTCGACTAGAATCAACAAATATACAATCGAATTGGCAACAAACTGAAGTGGAAATAATAGCGTCGCATACGGTGATAGAAGTGTCCAAACAATATGAGCGTTTAACACTGCAATCCACACTGGCGCTGTTACCATGTGCAAAATACAAATTTGCGTAACAAAGTGAAACGATCAAGTACACCGGGAACAGCGAACAATGCGCACAAATGGTTAATTCTCAAGCCATCAAAACAATAATGACCAGATCTCAGACATCACTTTGCAATACTGCGAGAATGTCCTTTACATGCAAACACGCACACACACAAACACAAACGCATACACACTTACCAAGCAGCCAAAACAAGAAACAGAAGTGAAAGCGAGTCAGATTTGTTACCAATACCATAATAAATTGAACACCCAGAATGTATATAAATGTATGATTGTATAGCGATGATTAGTATTCACGAAATAAATGACCTTTATCCACTTTGTTATTAATGTGTTTTTTCTACGCAATTAGAAATATATTGTGTAATGTTAAAAGGCATGGACATTATAAAGTTATATATATATATATATATATATATATATATATATATATATATATATATATTATATATATATATATATATTCATTGTACCCTTCCTGTGTGCAAAAACAAAAATAAATTTTATCAGATATAAGAAAATTTTCTTTCGCATTGTCTTCTCAAATATCTACTAATAAACATGTCTAAATGCGCAGAGCAGCATGCGTTGACAAAGCAGCATCTAAATGCGCTTAGAAGTATCAGCAGAAATGCAGACATCAAAATACTACGCGCTGATAAAGGAAAGAGAGCGCAGTTATAATGGACAAATCGGACTACGTACAAAAGATGGAAAACGTGTTAAATGACAATACAAAATTCACACGTCTAGACGATAAATCAGATGAAATAGACAAGGTGGAGCGCAAAGTGATAAATGAAATTAGGATTTTGACAGATGCCGGTTTTATTGATGAGGCCACTGCACAAAAGCTCAAGCCAGTTGGATCATCTACACCAATAATGTACGGATTACCAAAAACACACAAAAGAGGTTGTCCTATGAGGCCAATTTTATCAATGGTAAATTCTCCGTTTCATGCACTAGCTAAATGGCTAGTTCGTTTACTTGAACCATTACGTAAACTACTAGGTAATCATTCGGTTGCCGATTCGTTTGAGTTTGTAAACAAAATTCAAGATATAAATGTTAAAAACAAGATTATGGTATCTTTTGATGTTACGTCTCTGTTTACAAATGTTCCAATTTATGAAACCATTGACATTATAGTCAAAGCAGTAGAACACGATATATTACCATCGCCGGTGCCAGGTCAAACTCTACGCAAGCTTATCTTATTATGCACGAAAGACGTACGATTTCGTTTTAATGGAAGCATCTACAAACAGACTGTTGGTGTCGCAATGGGAAGCCCCTTATCTCCAGTGTTGGCTGAGATTTTTCTAGGGCACCTAGAAAACACATCATTAAAGAGTGACATAAGTAAATGTGTTCAATATATACGTGGATGATATATTTCTTGTACTTAAGAACATTGCTTCAAAGTTTCAACAAAGCACATAAGAATATCGGCTTCACGTCAGAGCACGAGAAAGATGACTGTCTGCCTTTCCTAGATGTACTATTAAAGAAAGAAACTAATGGTAAATTAAACAGAACAATTTACCATAAACCAACATGGTCTGCACAGTATTTGCATTACAGCAGTTTTGTGCCATTTCAATATAAATTATCAACAGTTCGTGGTTGCTTTTCAAGAATTGACAGGTTGGTTAGTCAAGATTCTAAAGAAAATGAATATAATAAAGCAATTAACGATTTAATGTCTAATGGCTATCCCAGACAATTAATTGAATCAATTATTAAAAGGGGAGTTAACCAGAAACAGACGTACTATGGGCCAGAAAAGAAAACCGTCTACCTAAACATCCCATTTAAGGGGGATGCAGTTTCCCGAATGGCACAAAAGAAAGTTGAAGCAGCATTGACACGCACATTTAATGCAGCCAAACTACGAGTGTTATTTAGGGTAACACACTTGCCTTTACCAGCAATCAAAGAGAAACAGCCGTTAATGTCGATATCAAATATTATTTACCAATATACATGCGCAAGTTCACGATCAACTTACGTAGGCCGATCGACCAGACGGTTAATTACTCGAATGAGGGAACATTTCAACTTAAACGTATGTTTTAAATCTAAAGGTGAATACATGTATGTAATTGCGCAGCCCTTTGGTTGAAACCTTACACGTATGTCCTCTAGACGTAACATTTAAGATAATTACTGAGTGCAATAACAGAAATGAGTTAACCACATAAACAAACTGAGGCCGGATTTATGCCAGCAGAAGAAGCATGTTCAGGCATTGAGATTGAACTAGAGGTGACGCACACATTTGATTGGTTGTTTCCTTACTTCACACTCTCTCCACGTATACATTTTCTGCGTTTTGTTCCTCTCATTTGTCGATAATTGAGAAAGAAACTTTTATACAAAATGACAAGATTTTCTTTCCATTTTTCCATGCTGAATGGGTAGTATGAATTTTATTGAAGCTCGCATTCCGAAAGAAAAAATACATGTGTGTATGTAATTATTTGTAGATAAATAATGAGCAAATTAAGAAGAATATCTTCTTGTTTCTTGGCATTTGAGAACTGTTTGTATACAGCCGTAACTAATCACCTATAGTTGAAGTTTGATTTTGAAAAGCAGAAACATGAAGATAACTGTTAATAAATTCAGGCAACGGCCAATTTTAATTTAATCAAGGTTGCGCTCTTGGTATAAGCACCTGACACATTAACCAATTTTATTTGTCTGTATAAATTGATAAAACGCAATTCAGTCTGTAGATCGGGTGGGTCATTGATTTGAGCCCTGTCCGCGGCAAATTCAGGCCAGTAAATGATGAGTTCCCAATAAGGACGAAACCGGTCTACTGGATAAATTGCCTTTTCTACACTATACAAATCTTAGTTTATACTGACATATGTAAGTAATTAATGGGTCAGGTGAATTATATCAAAACCGCAACCTTGATTATAATAACTGTTATCACCACCCGCGCAACCAATGTTCGTTTAATTATATAAATGTTCGTTGCAATACCACTTCCCCATGTAGTGTGGTGTCTGTTCAGTAATGACAGATTGGGAATGGTTAGTGAAACTTTGGGTCTAAATGGATGCCATATGAGTTCCACCTAAAGTAAAAATAGACTAACCAAGTTGCATTAGTTAGTATATAACTGAAAATTGTGTGCAGTGTAGTGCGTGGCAGGATGGCTCAGTGGTTAGAGCACCAAATTCCGAAGCAGACGTGCCCAGGTTCGAGTCCTGCCCGCGGCAAATTCTGGCCAGTACATGATGAGTTCTCAATAATCTACACTATACAATTCTTAGTCAGGTGCTTATATCCAGATCGCAACCTTGATTATAGTAAATTTTATCATCGGCCTTGGGTCTTTTATAAATTAATCATTGCGAGTTTCTTAACTTACCTGGTAATTCCATTTTGCTCACAATATGTGAGCTCCGTGCATTGTCTGTCTTCGTCTTTTGACTTTGTGAATTAAATAATCCACAATGATAGTTTATCTTTTATATTGGCAGTGTTTTTATCCCTCAATATTAAGATTTTACAGTACTAACAATGCCTGGTTTCTGTTTTGCTTTCAACTTATGCATTAATTTATCAAAATTCTTCCTATTTTTTCTAAATATTGCATCCTGTTTTGTTTTTAGATTCCAAATGTATAATAATAATAATAATAATAATAATAATAATAATAATAATAATAATAATAATATTAAAAATAATAGAAACATAATAATGATTATTACTATTAATACTATTATTATTATTATTATTATTATCATCATATTAATAATAATAAAAATATATAATAATAATAATAATAATAATAATAATACTTATTATTATTATTATTATTATTATTATTATTATTATTATTATTATTATTATTATTATTATTATTATTATTATTACTGTTTATATTATTATTGTTAATATTATTCTTATTTCGTTAACACAAATTTTTACTATTATTATTATTGTTATTATTATTATTATTATTATTATTACTATTATTATTATTATTAAGAGCTTTATTTACGTGTGTGAATATTTTTCTTCTCCCTGCCATGTTATCGTAATGTGTGGTCGAACACAATGGTCTGCCACACTCTACATGATGCAGCTGGGCACTCATCAACATCACCACCGTCGGATCTAGCCGGGGTAAAACTTTCAAGTTCCGTCTGCGTCCAAATCAAGGTGTTGGATGTGAATGACAATGCACGTCAGTTTCTGATGCCAAAATCTTCGCCCTCGTTACGCGCCAACTCCAGCGCTTTAGCGGATCTTGTGAAGGGTAAGTGGAAATTCGGCATCCTCATTTTGACTTGTAACGTTTCCTAATTAATGCGAGGATTATGGAGGTGTGTCTGCCACGTAGTGGAGTTACGATGCTTTTGCCATCAATCTTCAACACACAAGAGACATTCCTCTGCAGGTGATAAAATGTCAATGTATACAGTTTTACAGAACTGCCGAAAGCGTTTTTTGAAGCGTATTCCTTTATTGATATTTGCTAATGATTCCGCCTCACGTAGAACGCATTGGTTTGTACAATGAAACGATCATTGATTGCGCGGGTGGTGATAACAATTCTGTTAAACATGTTTACCAGCTGGGTATAAACACCAATCCCAATGCCTCTAACTAGTCGAACAATACGACAAAACCACCGTCAATCACACGTACTAACGCGTTTCGACCTTCCAAGATTATCATCATGACACGACGGCAATCTGACGCGCGAGGATCAAACTGCAATTCATATGCATGGGAAGCAAAATTGGATATGCGGCTCTCATCTCAAGTAGTATTTTGGTTTCATTATGTTACTGCCCCGAATGAATTAAGCATGTTACCAATTAAAACGTTTAAATTAGATTCATTCACATGTAAAAACATTTGGATCTTAAATTGAAATGATAACAAATATTATTGTAAAAATATGGAACCGAAGAATGAACGTTTATTTAAATACAATGGGATTGATCTTTACTTGAACTCGCAAAATTGATTTAAATACTTGTCACCACCACCGGCACAATCATTTATTGTTTAATTGTATTGTCTATATATATATATATATATATATATATATATATATATATATATATATATATATGTGTGTGTGTGTGTGTGTGTGTGGTTGAAATGTCGTGGTCTCGCATAGAAATTGTGCAGCCAACATTTACAGTCAAGTTCAATCTATGCGAGACTGCTAGAGGTGAGAGCCGCATAACTAAATTTGATTTCCATTGGTACCATGAACATTTTCGGTACCATAATTTTGGTATGGGTTACTGACATAATAGCTATAGTGTTGGTGCCCTTTCCAGACTTGGTATATGTATCACATACAAGGAGTTGGTTTTGATGTCACAATGTCGAAGACTTTGTATGAAGTTAGCTTCACTACTGCAAGTTGACACATTCGTGTAGGAGATTGTACCCTCCTATTTTCCCACATTTCTCACCAAAATATATAATGAATAAAGGGCGTAATACCGACTCCTACTGATCAGTCGCCAGTAAGCACGAAACGAGTGTGCACATGAGATTATGCTCTCCGTTCATGCTGTTTTTCGTTTATCATTCTGGTCACAACTGAACTAATTTGTTACTAGGAGCTCAGAAACTTATACACAATTGCAGCTTCTAACGTGTTTGATGGACCATATTTTCTGGATTCAAATTGCCAGCAGCGTATTCTGTGATTGTCCTACTCCAAATAATATAAATCAAATCCAAATGAAAACTGAGAAACAGGCGAAACCGTTTTTAACACAAGTTATGCCCACGGGCAGTGAATGATGGTTCCTCAGAGAGAAAAGGAATGTGAGAGAGAACGAAACACACGATAAGACGAAATGAAAGGTTTTGATAAAACTAATCGCCTACATATACATAATCAAACAAACTAACATAAATATGTATGCATATCCATATCACGAGTGCTGGACTAATTTGAACTTATCTGTTACTAGGTGTGAAAAACCTAATTCAAAAGAGCATAGTTGCTAATCTACATGGTAAATTTTATTTGGGACGCGCATGTTTATACGTGTTTCGGAATACAAGTGTTTTTCGTTTCCTCTTAGTTGTTACGTATTGTATGTGTTTAACCCACCTTCATCTCCATTGATGTCCAAATAAATGGTCCATGCATTGCACCACATATTGAAGTCGTGTTTATTTATGACGAAATTAAAATGACAATTTATGACTGTTCTGCAAAGACATAAAAATGGCCTCAACAAGAAATTTTCAACAACCCGAAGAATAGCACGAAATTACAGATATCACTCCCAGCGACACCTTTCTTGGACACATCGACGCTGTATTGTAATTCAATTTTAATGCCTTTGAGTTGTAACATTTTTGGCCGCACGCTGTAGCCGATCAAACGTATTTTGGGGAGCACACTATTAAAACTGTCGGAATGTGGTAGGTATTGTTATATTGTTATATTTTGCTCATTTTCATTTCCCTTAATCTACGTAAATTATTCCTATTGAAATTGAACTGGAACAACGCTAGTTCTGTTTACATAGTCAAACGAAAATTAAGACAAATTTTGAAAATAAATTTAAATTTAATATAACATTTAATAAGTAGTCAGGCACATTACGTGAAGATATGTTGTCCAGAAGTTTTGCTCTGCGTTTGATATTAATAAGTTCACAAAATGTTACTCCTTCATTATTCGTTATAAAATTAACGTTATTTCACTCTTTTTGTTAACAATCTGTTTTAACAAGTCCACGATTTTGTTTCGTAGTTCTGAGATTCTCCGTAATAGTCCCGTTATATTCGGTTTGATTCTCATTTTCAAATTCACGCAGTCTCAGTCTCCGTGACGACTGGCTGCTGAATGGTCACATCACTCCGAAGGCTTCCACGGCATTAGAACTAACTATTGAAAGTGTTGGATTATCCAATATTACCGACTGCGGTATAACCAGACGTTTTTTGTTAAAACTCGGACCGGCTGTTCATCGTGCAAAGTTCTCCTGATGATACTTATATTGGTGACGTTAATTAGGTTCGCAATTAATAACTTCCTTCAAGAAACATTGATTAGTCATTTTCGCTGTCACAAGTAGACACAAATTCCATCATTTCCTTATAAATCCTTTCTGATACCGGACTTTAGACGTGACGTAAATTTTATTTGGGCATGCTTAAGAGGTGAGGTAGTAAAAATATGTTCATCCAATTATGTATTTAAACAAAGTTTTCGAATATGAGATAAGCACCAAACTTATTTTGATTAATCGATTATATTGTATGAACAACACAAAGGAATATATAAAATTTAGACACAGTTTGGGGCGGAGAACTTTTATATATATATATATATATATATATATATATATATATATATATATATGCAATTATGTATTAGGTATTGCGCACCTAGTAACAAATTAGTTAAAATAAGACCAGAAGACAGAATGAACGGAAATTATAATATTTTTGTGCTTACTAGCGACTGATCAGTAGGAGTCGGTATTATGCTCTCTGCTCACTAAATATTTGGGTGAGGAATGTGGGAAAATTGGACGGTACAATCTCCTATACGAATGTAGGTTGGAAGGATGACATTTCAAATAATAGATTGGAAATTGTCTTTTTTACCGCCTTTTCCTTATGCGAGACAATTGATAGCACTCTTAGGTCGGAAAAATCTTGAATCCTTTGCATTTCCAGGTGCGCAGTTGGTGTTTGGCATTGATTGATAGGTTCTCACTTTTCCTTCATTATGAAGCCGCCTATGATCTGTTTGCCTGGAAATTACTTTGGAACCCGATTTTCCGCACGTCGATTTCAGACAAGCAACTCTTGGGCGGCTTCATAATGAAGGGACAAGTGAGAACCCATCAGTCAATGCCAAACACCAACTGCGAACCTGGAAATTTAAAAGATTCAAGATTTTACCGACCTACGAGTGCTATCAATTGTCCTGAACAAGAAAACAGCAGAAAAAATCAAGTAGCAGCAGCACTGCACAAAGTACAACAACATTGAAGAATGGAAATTTGTTCAGTTCGGGGTGAAAAAGTATAAATTATATCGAATCATCTTAAGTTCGATCTTACCAGTCTGAGAACCAGGAAATGTAGACATTTTTGCCGAAAATAATTTTCAGTGAATTAGATTTCGATGTGGTAAGTAGCATATAAACGTATAATGAAGATAACAGCAGATTGACGAATATAAGGAGTGTAGGAAAGACACAAGCTAAACCAGGTAAAGTCAAAAGAAGAAGACAGGTGCTATTAAAATAGCAACACAAAATAGAGTACTACCAAACGATAAAATGCAAACAAAGGAAGATGTTTTTAAACCAGCGGCAAACAAATATGCTGAAAGGAGTTAATCAAGTGCACCTCTTGCTCAGTTTCCTGTCAAACAGCTAGAGCAAACTCTGCAGAAGACAAAAGCAGCCGAATTACTAGAAGAGTCTCTTCAAGTTATGAAACGAAGCGCATTCTCTCAGGAATTAGGAGAGCGTGAAACGGTGTGAGAGAGGAACCGATTAACTGACATAGATATATAGACCAATTTAGATTATTAGATGCAACTCGATACTTCGCAATATTTCAATGAAGTAAACAAACGCACATACAATCAAACATACATTATTCTACTGCCTAATCAACCAAAACTATTACGAATAATAATATTATTAATTGTATGAATAGAACTAATAACGAAACTACTACTACTACTACAAAAAATTAGAGCTTTTATTACAAATGCACACATAATACTACTATGAATAATAAAATATAATACAACTAAAACGACAATAAATATTAATAGTACTAAAACTACCACTTCCTCTTCTTCTCCTATTACTACCATTTTTTCTACTTCTACTGCTAAAATACTACTACTAATGCAACTAATAAAATACTATAACTGATATTATTAATATGACATGTATCACTGTTACTAATACACAAATAAAATAATAAACTAACACGATGACTTAATGAAAGATCATTACCACATCGATACCAATAGTACTAAACCACTACTAAAACAATCACTAATACATAACTACAACTACCACATATTACTATTTTATAACTACTAACTAATTACGAATGCCAATACAACAAATAATACCAATAGAACAACAAACACTTTTACTAAAGATACAATTTCTTATATTATCCCTATTGCAACTATCACCAAAATAAAAATGGGAAGACAAATAATTCTATTACTAATGCTACTATCAAATATAATACTACCAACAATACTACTACAGCTGCAACTACTACGACTAATAATAGTGATATTAATGCTAATACTAATACTAATACAACTACTAGTACTGTTACTGATCTACTTCCTCATATTAATTATACTACTTTTAATTCTAATTCTACTACAACTGCAACTGCAACTACTGCGACTAATAACGCCTTTCCTTATAATAATAATAATAATAATAATAATAATAATAATAATAATAATAATAATAATAATAATAATATTAATATTAATATTAATAATGCTACCAATAATAAAATCACAAGGCAGACTCGGTTTTACTCCTATTACTTGTTTTGGCTGATTAGTAGTTGTATATGCGTATGTGTCTGCGTGTTTGTGTGTATAAAGGCCTTTCTTGCCGTATTGCAAAGTGGTGTCTGAGATCAGGTCATTCTTTTATTCATGGATTGAGAGTTAACCGACTGTTTACGTTGTTAGAGTTACATATACGAATGCTATTTTCCTGAGTGTTGTCTTTCCAAAAAGCAAAATCTGTCGAAACAAACATCACGAGATTGCATGTAAAATCAAAGACACATAAAGCCTTGACAGCCTCTGGAGCTCCTCCGATGCTGCCCATCATGTCAATTCTCAATACATCGCCATATAAACCAGTTTATTTTCTCTGCAAACTACATCAACCATCACGAAATATCATAAACACAAACAGCATCAAGGACTCCTACAAGCTAGCAGATGAACTGAAATACAAGAACATTCTACAGAATAAAATGGTCTTGATTGACGTCTCACAAATGCTCATGTATGTGCAGTAGCACATATATTGGACGTACAAAGATGCAATTGATCAACAGAATCGAGCAAAATTTACCATAGAAATAGATTAAAAAGCTATGGCACTTCAGGAAAATTAGCTATTTCCGATCATATATTGGAAACGGGCCCCCAGTCAATTTGGCCAATTTCTCAATTCTACACTATAAAAACCAGAAAATGTATTAAATATCCATGAAGCCATTTATATAAAACAACAAATACCTGGCCCAAATATTCTAAAGTTTCATCAACATGATATTCTAATCAACTGGCCACGACTCACAAATCCTAACCACAATTTACTTGCATTCGGAAAAGGCCAAATACCGTCTCTAACAGACTCAACAAAAATTCGATCGGATTAGCAACAAGCTGAAGAAGAATTACCATAGTTTAAACCATAGTTAATTTGGTTCAGTTTAGCACCTAAGCTCGTACTACTTTGAGGCCATGCAAATTTCAGTTAAATACAGTCACAAAATTTTGGTCAGCCTTCCTCGATTTTGGAACTTAACGTTCAAAGCGATTGCAAATATGTTCCATGTTTGTGATTTGAATTTGGGAGAAATGTGTAACGCTCCGTCCCTTAAAAGAGCCTGGGAGGCATTCTCCTACAAATACCATGCGAGATTTTGTATTTGAGCAGAAGTGGCTGTCCAGAAGTCCTAAACACTTGCTCTATGTTTCCAGTTCGTGGGCTAGTAATCTTCGGAGTAGATGCACGTGAGCTCGTAAAGTTGGCGAAGCCGAATTTTTTAGTTGCTTTAATCAAGGTTGCAAACTTGATACAATCACCTGTGCCATTATGTACATAAATTTGTTCATATAAACCAGGAATGCCATGTAGACTCCATCTGAAGGAATAGCTAACCAAAATACACTAGCTGGCACATAATTGAGAATTGTGTGTAGCATGCGGTATTGTGGCTCAGTGGTGGGAGTCATAAACTCTGAGGCAGACGTGCCCAATTTCGAGTCCTGTCCGCGGCAAATTCTGGCCAGTACGTGAAGAGTTCCCAATAAGGACGAAACCGGTCTACTGGATGAATAGCATTTTCTACACTGCGAAATTCTCAGTTTATTCTGACAAATACACGTACATAAATGGGCAGGTGCTTTTTATCAATTTGGCAACCTTGACTAAATTAATAAGGAAATGAAGCCTTAATCTTTAACCTTTGTAATTTTGGTATTGATAGACAGTGTAAGAATTGACATTACGTCTAGAGGGACGACGGATTGCCTTTGTGTGAGTTATTTGAGATTGCATCCTAGGATTCTCGGAAAATGTCTGGATAGGCAAATTGATAAACAGACGATGGCATGAATTTTACTACAATGGCAACATTGCTTATGGATGTGGTATTGTGTATTACGTCTAGTGGTGTGATCATATTTGTCGTACATGATCGATTTCACGTAAATCCATGGAGGTTGGGTTCTTGAGACAGGAACAGTGGCTCAATGATTTCGTTGATGCTTTTATTCAGAACTTGAGAACTGGATGGCTAGCTATTTGTCTTAAATCTTCAAATTCAATTGTAGCTTTTCGCTTTGATGATAATTTCAGTTATATTTGTTGCATTTCAACCGAGGTTAGCTTAGACATTACCAAGCTGTTGCTAGTAAAGACCAATCACCTTTGTGAGTTTTCGGAATGCGTGTAGTGTTCGAACGCTGTCCAGACCAAGTTGGCGATGTCTTAGCTAGAAATCTGCGGAAACATTCTATTCACGTAAATACCATATCTATTCTTAGTGATTTACTCCTTTGATCAACACAAGTCATCACGCTTCATGGTGATCATGACATCATTAAATTAAGTATATAACAGTTAGGCACCGTTTTCACGGCAAATAATATATATATATATATATAGATATATATGCATTTGTGTTTCAGTTTTTGCGCACCTATTAACAAATTAGTAAAATTATGACCGGAATGATAAAACAAAGTCAGATTGAAGGGACAATATTGTTACAGTTTGTGTAGGAAATTTAGGTTTGTGAAGAGTATAGATTTTGAAAACTACGACAGGTTTAGTTGACTGAACTACTATGCAAGGAATGTAAATAATATAAAACTGGTTGGATGAGCGTTAAATATCTAATTTTACGCAAAATATTTATTTTCGGATAAGTGAAATAGCCTCAACCAAGAATAAACAATCCAATATCTTTGTATCTAGGGTCAGTCATCGTTCTCCAAATAGCAGAACAAACCATCTCGCTAATTATAGTAGCAATGTGTAGTTAACTTGAATTTATCTGCTGACGTTTGGTTCCCTCAATCTCATTTTAAACAGTCGAAGAATATAACAACACTTCCGTTAGACGTACGTTCTGTCGTTTAACCACCCTCCACAGGCCATAATCAGGGCAATTCCAGTAATAATGTATATATAAGGCATGAAAAATCGGATATGCGGCTCTCAAGGCTAGCAGTCTCGCAAACAATGTTTGCGTCATTAAATGTCAACTGTATATGCTTCATGCTGATATAATCGCAACAATAATTAAAAAAATTATTATCAATAATAATAATCATCATCGTAGTCATAATCATAATTCTAATCGCAATGATTATAATATTAATCACAATTTTAATCATCATCATAATTATAATCATCATGATAATGATAATAATATCCAAAAATCATAGTAATAACATTAATAATAATAATAGAAATATATAATTATCATATATATACATATTAATAATAATTATTATTATAATCATCATCATCATCATAATAATAATAATAATTATAATAATAATAATAACAATCAGCTTTAAAACATCCTAGCCACATTGATTCGTGTATTTGGTGCTTGCTCAATATTAATAACAATAATTATATTAATAATAATAATAATAAAAATAATAATAATAATAATAATAATAACAATAATAATAATAATAATAATAATAATACACGCAATAAGGATAGCATGATATACTGATTCTTCATTGCCGCCTAAAATTGAAATTCTTAGTTATGCGCGGATTGTAAATGAAAGTAGGCCGCATGCTTCTAAAGTGAGATTTAAACCGTTTTAGTTTAGCCTTTAATGAATCGCCTACCCGGTATTAGAACCAATTTAGCCAAAAATGTCTTAAATGTGCATCAAAAGCTTTATGCATCTATACCGCGACGTAATTCTCATCCCCAGACAAGCAGGGATGTAACTAATCTTCTTCGTTGTATTGTAGGGCTATTTTGCGGGGTTGCTATCTACTTACAGAGAACTGGTAGCTGCTGTTGAGATCCGTGTTTATGATCAATCCCCGGCCTTTTCCCGATGGGTGATGTGAGAATGCTAATTCGAATGATCACATATGTATTGTACACAATGTTGCATGGAAAATTCATAGTTAGTCCAAATTGACCGTGCTATAGATGGCAACAAAACGAAATAGTGTTAACACAATCGAATGTCTTATACACAAGTCACAGTTAGACAAATTGTCCGTGCTCCAGACGGCAGCAAAACGATATACTGTCAACACAAATAATGTACCATTCACAAACGTCTGAATTGTGACGAATACATGTAGCCGATTGAAAATATATGATGATATAAATAAAGTCAGGGGTAAAAGTTGTCACTGATGATGAATAGGCTAAAATCGTGTAAAAACTTCAATGAAAAAACTTCACAAATAATTAATCCACTGTTTGCTAAGGTTTTAACTTATTTAATTATAATAATCCATTGTACTCTGAAATTCTGATACATAGAATTAGATGCGAACAGTAAATCACTTGTATAAACTGCGAATAATCCAAAGAAGAATAGTAATTCCACTATGGCACTATAATCCACCGCATGTTTCCTACGTATCGCACGCGGGTGTGTATATTTAATAAACAAACCCCTATTAATTACAAATAAATTTGCAGTTCAAGAAATCTCAATTAAAACTGCTTGAAACTAACAGAGATTGTTTATAAAATCACAGTTAAGAGAAATATTGTGTAAAAACAGAGTAAAATTATTTGACCTTAAAGAGCACCATATTTGTCAAAATTGAACATCGTTGGGTTGTAACGCGGAGCCGCGTGTTACAGTATATTCCAGTTGCATTTGGGACTTACGGGGTCATCCATTGAGCTTTTCTCTTCTAGCACTTTCCCCATTTGTAAGTGAGCAAATTCTGATTACTTTGTTTTCCGGTAAAAATTCCATTTTTACAGCACGACTGATCTGGCTGCGAAGATTCGCTGTTTCACTTCACAGCAATTTCACTCTCTCTAGAGTATTTTCTTTCATTTTCATCCGTTAAATTTTCAGAAGACGCCATTCATAACCTGTGTGGGTCTGAATTGTCAACTTGCATAAGATTCTTCTTGGCAATAATTTACGTTTGCTAACAGAGCAGAGTTCATTGTAAACAAATTAGAAATAATCTACTATTACTCGTCATACAAATAACGCCTCTTTGAGGAATCGTACTGCATTCGCCACTCGTCCGTGGTTCATTAGCTCTCTTCGTTTGCCATAATTCCATATGGGCTCCATACGAAGGGAAAGATAACCAAACATACATTAGCTGGTAAGTAAATGAACATTGATTGTAGCACGCGACCGGGGTGGTTCAATAGTTAGAGTCATAAACTCCTAGGCAGAATTGCCCAGATTCGAGCCCTTTCCGCGGCAAATTCTGGACGGCACATGAAGAGTTTCTAATCAGGACATAACCAGTCCACTAAACGAGTGGCTTATTTGCATTATAAAATTCTCTGTTTATGCTGAAAAATGTGTGCATATAATGGGACCGGTGTTCATATCAGGATCGCACACCTAATTTATGTAATTTTTTTAAATTTCCTTTAGCTGAAGTCCTGAAGTTTGCCAAATAAAATTAAACATTACTCCGCACACTTGTTCTATCCATTTAAAATAAAAAAACAATCAAAGTTAACTATCAAATCAGTGATTGCGTGGGTATTGATAACAATTACTTAAATCAAGTTTGTCAGCTTAATCTAAGCTAGACACAGTCATTGTGAAGCATTCAATTAAATTTAATTACTTGGTTCTTGTGTGTATGTTTCTGTTTAGATTTTTGAACTGTGCATTTAAGTATTAGGCCTGCATGTGTACGTTGGTGAAACTATGTGGCTTAATCTCAATCACCTTTGCACGTGCTGGTCTGATTGTTTAAAAATTAATTTTTAAGCGAACTACATGAGGATGACTTCATTGGTTGTGATGGTGGCGATGTAGTGCAATTACGCTAATCGTAAACACCTGCTGAGGCAAATGATCAAGAGTTAGCGAAACAATTAAGGTATTCGCATTTGCAGTAGCTGTATCATTTGGAATAAGAAGAGATAATCATCACTAGCAGCGGGAATATCATCTGCGTCATGATCTTCATCTCCGCAACCAAAGAAATATAATAAATATGTGCTTAGCCAGGTGATGCCACGATTAGCAAGACAGTTGGCAACTGATGTCGATCGAGGCTTGCTGGATTAGCCGGTGTTCAGTGTCGGGTGCTTTTTCAATTCTGAAGCATTTCGGCCGATATTTAAACCACGATGTTGACACTCTGCCCAGCTTTAACAATATTATGACCAGTCAATTGATTTTGAAGTCACAATGCTAAAGAATTTATGAACATTTGACATTGCTTTAATGTGTGTAAGCATTGAACAAGGTTGGAAAGCGACAGCACGTATGACTGACGGTAGTTTTTCTTTGTTGTTCAACGACTGATTGAATTCATTGGGATTGGTGTATAACTCAAGCTCGCATTCTTGATTTTGAGTTTTCCTATCACCACCCACACAATCAATGACTGTTTAATGATATTACCTACACACATATATATAGAGAAAGCTACAAACAATAAATGTTCGTGACTGCTTAGAAAAATAGCACTCGTACACGTAACAGCGAACAATTCGAACAGATTGTTAACTCTCAAGCCATCAACACAATAATGACCAGATCTCAGACATCAGAAAGTGAGAAGGACCTCTACATGCAAACAGACACACACACAGACTCAAACACATACACACTTATCAATCAGCCACTACAAGAAATAGAAATCCGAGTCATATTTGTTACCACCCACATAGCAATTGAAAACCAAGAATGTAAATAAATGAAAGATTGTAGAGCGAAGTTTGGTGTTCTAGAAATAAATTGCCATTATCCACTTTGTTATTAATGTGTTTCTTCTTCGTAATTAGAGATGCCTCAAATTCTTGGCCAAATTCTGCTGCTGCCAAACACAAATTGTGCAAATATAAAATTTTATTTCCTCTTAATCATGTCATCCTACTTATTAAGGTATATAATATATTTCACATTTAAACTTCAAAATTTAACTTTTTCACCGTGGATATTTAAATTTGAAATAATGCTGTATTGTCTTTTAATAAAAAAATTAAGCGTTGTTTTAGATTAATGAAAATATATTAATAAAGTATAAAATATTACAAAATTATAAATAAAATTTGCAGATCCGACTGATAATTTTGGTTCCAAGTGTTATCGATCATTGAACCTTTGTTGAGTAGTGTATATTATCCTTCTACAAAGGAGATTTATCCGTCGTCAATCACCTGCTTTGTACGACGTTAAATTTGCACTGTTCAGCAGGTAAAACTGCTACCTCAATGTCACCGATACACTCGGTTTTTTTAAAAATATGTAGCTCTACTCGTTTTTGCAATTTATTTAAAAGTGGATTCTATGTATATGAATTCTGAATAACTGTAACCAATGTGAACTATTGAAAGCATTTATATGGAATATATATGGTGCACTATTTTGTACTTCTAACCTCAATTGTGTGCATTTTGTATAATTTATTATTACTTATGTATAATTGCCTAGTCCTTATTAATTGCAATTCTTCATTATGCAAAAACGGATCCAAGAAACTTACATTATTCTTTACGCTCATTTTTCATTTCCGTCCGAAATATTAGTTCTTGAAGAAAATATTGTCGCACTAGAGGAAGATAATAAAAACCTTACACACCAAAATTCAGTGAAAATCTGCAACAAAGTTAAGGAACTCAAATTAATGAACAACATTTTCATTAAAAATTCTCCTGAATTACTTCACACAGGAAACCTTGACACCTCACGTTAGCACAATGCGTGCAAACTAACAAATTATGCCTATTTGCGACTCCAATCAAAATCAGGAAAGAACAGACACCCTCTAATAAAGTTGAATGAATCAGAAACGTGCCATCCTCTGAAACCTTTCCTCGCGACTTAATAAATTTCAAGCGAAAGAAGTTTTTTACGGGGTGATGAAATCATCTTAAGCTGAGTCAACTAATCACGCAGTACCATTCGAAAGCCATTATGAAAATTTTCACTACAATATATATATATATATATGTGTGTATATATATATACCATCGGTTGGCTGGATGCAAATAAAATGTAGACGAGCACCGCTTATTTGAAGCCTATTTCTTTTAGCGGCCGTTTAATTTAAAACGTCGGTGCACTGCTTAGCATTATTCAACAAAATTGGCACTTCGAGTGAGTTGAAACAATATTGTACTTTCCTGTAGTGGTAGTGGTTGACGCTAATATCAGTTACTATCCAAGCAAAATACTGAAAAAGTGAATAAGTCTTCGCAATGAAATATTGCTGCAAAACATACATGCTTATTCGAGCTAATACCGAAATTGACGGTTGCTGGACAATTGATAGCACAAGAATTTAAAACAAAAATTTTTAGAGGCCGCTGCTCTTGTCCGGTTACCGTTGCACGGCGGAATGACTACAGGTTTTCCCTTGATGGCCATCGACATTTAGTCCATGATCGATAATTATGGCTTGGCGCTGCTCTTTTTGATGTCAAATGCTGACCCATAAGCCTTTTAGAACACGCCTGGTTATCTTAAGACCCAGGGACGTCTTGTACCACACCATTTTACAAAATATTAAAATTGAAAAATGAGGCGTTTTGCCGAATTTTTCCTCTACGTACGCTATCAATTACCCCGAAAAAGGCTACTGCGGAAACAACTTGAAAGATGACAACGCTGCGCAAAAAAAGTTTCTTTTAAATCCTGATAAACTCACTCACCTGACCGGAAACCCTTTTCGTACTCTCTGGGCAAGAGATTTGATTGGCATTTTTGCTTTTAGGCAATTCATGTTGTTCTCATGGCTATTGAGGCAAATCTATTGGTTGGCTTGATGCACATAAAATGTAGACAAGCACTGATGATCTGAAGCCTATTCCTTTTAGCGGCCGTTTAATTAAGTCGGACCGTGCCACCTGGAGCCAAAATACTTATGGGTGGACTCAAATATGAGGGAACCTATCTTTAACCAAACAATCTCGTGCCAACATTTGCATTGCCGCAGTGCAGAAAACGACAATTTATGGCAAATAAAGAGAGCTAACGAACCAAGCATAAGTGGCGAATGCAGTGCGATTCCTCAAAGTGTCGCTATTTGTATAACGAGTAATAGTAGATTATTTCTAATTTGTTTACAATGAAATCTGCTCTGTTGGCAAACGTAAATTATTGCCAAGAAGAATCTTATGCAAGTTGACAATTCAGTCGGACATTGCTATGGGATATCAGTTTCAAGTGAATCAAATAAAGACCCATACAGGTTATGAAATGGTGTCTTCTGAGAGGCGAGTTGCTGTGTGAAGGCCCAGAATTGCGTTGTTGAAGATCTGCGGCAACAATGTGGTTGCTGGCACACGTAGAAGTACTATTAATAGATAATCGATCCGTATGAGTAGTTGTGCAGCAACAAGAACATTGGCGTGAATGGAATACAATTGAATAGGTGACAGCGTAAATGACGCAAGTCCAGGAGTCAGCGTAGGTAAACAGTCCAGTGTGTAGAGCGTTAGTAATCGCGCGTAGTGCACAGAATGAAATGTCAAACGTGTGTGAGGATGCATGGTGTACACACATTGTGCTTATATGCTTTTGCAAGCGTAAGTTCGCACGTCAATGGTTGACAGCGAATTTCGCTTGTTTTATTTGGTGCCGCGTAAATGAATTTTGAGTTTCACTAATGCAATATGCCGGCGAATTGTTCTGAGCCGTTACATAACTTTCTTCTCTGAAAAAAAGAATGAAATTGCTTTCGGCGAGGCTTCAGAGGTAATGTAGGGCAGAGTTTGAACGCGATGAAGCAGCTGATAAAAATGTACGGTAAATGCAAGGCTGGGGCATGCTCTTTTATTGCTTCAATAATGATATGAAGCAATACTTAGTTTATACTGAAAAATGCATGCATATAATTGGTAAGACGTTTACATCAAGATCGCAACCTTGATTAAATTAATAAGGAAATGAAGCCTTAAGCTTAACCCTTGTAACTAGTATTGATAGACGGTGGAAGAATTGGATTGGATGCACTTGATTTAAGTAATTGGTATCAATACCCGCGCAATCACTGATTTGATAGTTAACTTTGATTGATTTTATTTCAAACGGGTAGAACAAGTGTGCTCTAACTATCGAACCACCCTGTCGCGTGCTACAATCAATGTTCATCTACTTACCAGCTAATGTAGGTTTGTCATCTTTCCCTTCATATGGAGCCTTTATGGAATTATTTTAGACCTATTTATTTCACACGTGTCTACTCATTTTCGATCATGTGTTAGAAAGTCCATTATCTGTTTAATTTACCACGTTATATTGACATTTGATAATTTCCAATTCCAGCAGATGCGAGCGGTATACGAGTGAATAAATTATAAAACTCTTGCAAGTATTTGGCAGAACAAAGATGTAATTCAAAATCAATTTTCGGAAGAATAGTACGATAGTCATATTTTAAATATGGAATTACCCACAATCCTAGTTTAAATACTGTTGGTGTCAAAAAATTGTACATAAATGATATTTTATTTTCACTTAATCATTTCACACTACTTATTAACGTATATATTATTATGCATATTATCCATAAAGGTTTAATTTTTGCTTAATAAGTATTAAATTTAATATTAATTCTTTATTCTGTTTCAGCTAAAATAAAAAAGCGTTGATTGCAAATAATGAAAATAATTTCATGCATAATAAAAATCACTGTTTTATAAATATTATTTGCATGCCTCAAGCGCGAACTTAATTCGTGAACTTCATTTTTATAAGCCGCAGGTAATGTCTAGTGGATGACGATTTTTTTCCTTGATTAAATGAAGTAGCCTTATTTTCGTTTGAACTAACGCAGCTTTCATTGTTCCAGTAGTTTTCTTTTTTTAATTTATTTCGGCTAAATAGATCGATAGCCTTCATCAGTTGCTGTATACCTCACAAGTTTAACAAACGAAACTAATGAAGCAAGCGCGTTATTTCCTTGCTTCATTGTTTGTTGAACATGTGAGGTATATTGCAACTGATGAAGGCTATCGATAAGTTTATCCGAAATATATTGAAAAAAGAAAACTATTGGAACAATGAAAGCTGCGTTAGTTCAAATGCAGATCAGGTAGTATAAAAAAAGGTTGATGCTACATTTGCAATTTATTGCTCATTACCTTATTTCGTTTTGCTTTAAATTTTTTTATTTGTAGGAGTTCCGTCCGCCATTGATTCATTGGCCTTGTCTTATATTGAATTCTCATTACTAAGGCAAGTAAAACTGCTACCTCCAAGTCATTGGCGCACGCGGTTTTTTTTAAATTCGTAAATAAATGCGTTTATGCAATTTATTTAAAAGCGGAAACTGAAATCTGAATAACTGTAATAAAAAAAACTATTGTACACATTTATACGGATTATATATTGTGCTTTTATGTACTTCTAGCCTCAATTGTGTACATTTTGTATTTCAAAATTATAAAAAATGTCAAATTGCCCATTTTTTATCAAAAGCAATTCTTCGTTATGCCGAAACAATGCCAAGTATATTAAAATACTCTCACTGATTTTTCACTTCCGTCTAAACTATTAGTTCTTGAAAAGCCGATTCATCCTTAGGCCGGTTTTTTTCTAATTGGAAACCCTTCACATACTATCCAGAATTTACCTCGGACAGGGCTCGAACCTAGGCACATATGCCTTGGCGTTTATGATCCTAACACTGAGCCACTCTACCACATGCTACACACATTTATTAGTTATGTAACAGCTGGTGGATTTTTGGTTGGCCCTTCCTTTCGATGGAGCCTATATTGAGTTTCTTTAGACATAAATTTGCAAATCTGGCATTATAAAACATGCTACCATGCTCTCCCGACGAGTGGTATTGAATTGAACATTTATAAACGATTAAATGATCATTGGTTGTGCGTGTGGCAGGGTGTCTCAATATTCACAGGCGCAAACCCCCAAGGAGTTGTGCCCAGATTCGAATCCTGACAATACGGGAAGAGTTTCCGGTAAGGACAAAGAAGATTTACTGGATGAATTGACTCTTTTGCATTAAACAAAGTTGTTTATGCTGACAAAAATATATATGTAATGAGAGTGGTTTCAACTCAAGATCACTTCCTTGGTTTAAATTATTGACTACTTTTCTTCGAAACCAAGGATTTTATACAAGGATCTGCTGCTTATTCAACTATTTATGATATAAAGCAGCATGATTGGAAATAAAATTTATTAATGCAATAAATCGGGTACGTCCAATCGCCGCTGTCTCAACATTTGAAACGTTAATTGTAAAACGCACATGTTCAAATCACTTACTAGTTACAATTTGACGATTAAGCCACGTGACTTTCAAATTTCAGTTTGTATTTTTCATTCGCCCCGCATTATTTAACGGAGAGTGGTGAATTTCGTGAAGATTTCTACAGTTTACTGGCAAATGCGTCAAGAATCAATATTAAACGTTTTAAATATTACATCATTCGGTGTTTACCTAGCTGTAAATCAACTTCCGTGCCAATATGTTCATTTCACCAAACTTATGAAGCAACAAAAAAATGAGACCAACAGACAATTGCCAAGCAATCTATCGCACGATCCGCTTAGATTCGTCACAACACACCTTAAAGCGGTATGATAACTGAATTTCCGAATGATGAGATTTCAAGAACGATGTTAAACTCCGCGGTTGAAATGATTGTTTTAGTACTTAGAATGATTAAATTACTACAGCGCATTTTCTAAAAAATACTTTACTCTATTGCTGTGTCAAACTGTTTAGTTGCTCATTCATTTTCGACGTGTCAACTCATTTGCGACCATGCGCTCAACGTCCATTATCTGTTCAATTTACCACATTATTTTGGTATTTCATAATTTCCACTTCCTGACTTATTTACGACAGATGACGCAACCAGTATGTGTGTGAATACAATACGAACTGTTTGCAAATATTTAGTCGAACAAATATATAATTCAAATCAATTTTCATAAGAACAGACCGATAATCATTTTTTTTAATATGGAAAAACCCACTGTTCTGGTTCAAATGCAGTGGTGTCAAAAACAAATGAAATTTGTGCATACATGATATTTTATTTGCACTTCATCATTTTATCCAACTTATTAACATGTATATTATTTTTTAATAGAATATTTAAATTTTTAACTTTTTTCCTCATGGATATTCAATTTTAAAACAAGCTTTGTTTATCTTTCATCGCAGTTAATAAATCATCGATTGAGAATAGTGAAATTAATGAGTGATAAACATATATATATATATATATATATATATATATATATATATATATATATATATATATATATATAGGACTCCTAATTTTGTATTTTTATTCTTTATCGGCATCTTGTTTCATACGTATGTCTTTCCATTGGGGCAGTTTGGCAATCTGATGGATTTTTTAATCTTTTCAAATGCGGCTCTCACCTCTTGATGCTATTATTATTATGATGGCTGCACAATTTCTATGCAGCCTCGTGCATTACGTTTCTGTGGTTTTTGCCACATGTATAGGAGTTATACAAAAGAGAAAATGAAAACTTTTTTTAACTTCATCGACTGGGTAGGATACCGTCAATATTAACATTTATTTATTGTTTCCATCAATCAATTTTGATGCTATTCTCATTATTATTATTTGCTCTCTTTGATGCCAAATGCTGACACGAAAGCCTTTTAAAACACACATGGTTGTGTTTTGAACGTAGGTCGTCTTGTACCATATCAAGTAAAAAATTAATAATCGAACCGTGCCACCTGGAGCCAAAATACTTATGGGTGGACGCAAATATGAGGGAACCTATCTTCAACCAAACAATGTCGTGCCAACATTTGCATTGCAGCAGTGCAGAAAACGACAATTTATGGCAAACGAAGAGAGCTAACGAACGAAGCACGTGTGGCGAATGCAGTATGATTCCTCAAAGTGGCGTTATTTGTATGACGAGTAATAATAGATTATTTCTAATTTGTTTACAATAAACTCTGCTCTGTTAGCAAACGTAAATTATTGGCAAGAAGAAACTTATGCAAGTTGGCAATTCAGTCTGAAATTGCTATGCGATATGAGTTTCAAGTGGATCAAATAAAGACACATACAGGTTATGAAATGGTGTCTTCTAAAAAATTTAACTGAAGAAAATGAAAGAAAATTCTGTAGAGAGAGTGAAATTGCTGCGAAGTGAAGCAGCGAATCTTCGCAGCCAGATCAGTCGTGCTGCAAAATTGGAATTTTTACCGGAAAACATAGTAATCAGAATTTTCTCACTTAGAAATGGAGAAAGTGCTAGAAGAGAAAAGCACAATGGCTGACCTCGTAAGTCCCAAATGCAACTGGAATATACAACGAAGAAGAGTAGTTACTTCACTGCTCGTCTGGGGATGGGAATAAGGCCCGGTATATATGCATAAAGCTTTTGATGCACATTGAATACATTTTTGGCTAAATTGGTTCTAATACCAGGTAGGCGATTCATTAATGGCTAGACTAACATGGTTTTAAATCTCACTTTAGAAGCGTGCGGCCCACTTTCATTTACAATCCGCGCATAACTAAGAATTTCATTTTTAAGCAGCAATGAAGAATCAGTATATCATGCTATCGATATGCCGTATATTATTATTATTATTATTATTATTATTATTATTATTATTATTATTATTATTATTATTATTGGTAATAATATTATCTTTATCATTATCATTATTATTACTATTGTTATTATTATTATTATTATCATTAATATTATTATTGTTATTATTATTGAGCAAGCACCAAATCCACGAATCAATGTGGCTAAAACACATTACACCTGGCCCAGTTTTATTTTCGTATTTCTGCATCAACCTACTTGTTACTTACAAATAAAATGGACGAAAAAACTAATGAAAAAGGAACTAGTGTTTACGTATTAGAGGTCTTATTGATTTTATCTGGGATAATGTGACTTCCATAGTAGCTCAGCCTGATTTAGGTTCTCATTCTTTGCTCACGACTCGGCCATTTCGATTATAGCATCGCTTCATTGCGTCCACCTGAATAGCAACGCGCTATTTACGTCGGATACGCAAATCTCTAGTTCTGAGCATCGTTCTGACGGAATACGCGTAGCCCAACTTTGTGGACGCGGTTACATGGACTGTAGGCTCTTGTCAAAATGAATAACAGCCCTTCCACTTGATCAGATACTTTAAAAAAGGAGGACGGACAAGCAGAGGCTGCAATAATGTTGGTGACCGCCCGGTTTGCAGGGCACCTTGATTTGCTGGAGTCGCGAAGAATGCTTCGTGAAGTAGCATCACAGCTTTAGCACTTTGAAACGTAGAAAATTTAAATTTTGAACTATAAAATATGTGACAAGTCGTGAATAATGCTAATAATATGTTACGATTATATTTGCATGAAGCGCATGCAGTTGACATTTAATGACGCAAACATTGTTTGCGAGACTGCTAACCTTGAGAGCCGCATATCCGATTTTTCATGCCTTATATATACTTTGTTATTCGAATTGCCATGATTATGGCCGTCGAGGGTGGGTAAACTTCAGAACGTACGTCTGACGGTAGTGTGGATATACACTTCGACTGTTCAAAATGAGATTGAGGGAACCAAACGGCAGCAGATAACTTGAAGTTAACTACACATTGCTACTATAAGTAGCGAGATGGTTTGCTCTGTTATTTTGCAGACTATATTATTCCCTATGTCATTTGACGAACATACAATGATACTGGATTAAATTTTTCATGAGTGAGGTTATTTCACTTTTTCTAAAATAACTATTTTACATAAAATTAGTTAACTAGCACTCACCCAATCAGTTTCTCACTATTTATATATCTTGCATGGTAATTCTGTAAACCAAACTTGTCATAGATTTCAAAATCTACGCTACTCACAAACCTAAATTTCCTACAAAATCTGTCATTATGAGATCATAACTTCCGTTCACACTGACTTTGTTTTATCCTTCCGGTCCTAATTTTACTAATTTGTTACTAGGTGTGCAACAAATGAAACTCAAATGCATATATATATTATTTGCCGTGAAAACGGTGCCTAACTGTTATACTGTAACACGCGGCTCCGCGTTACAACCAAACGATGTTCGATTTTGACAAATATAGTGCTCTTTAAGGTCAAATAATCTAACTCTGTTTTATACAATATTTCTCTTAACTGTGATTTTTTAAACAATCTCTGTTAGTTTCAAGCAGTTTTAATTGAGATTTCTTGAACTGAAATTTTATTTGTAATTAATAGTGTTGTTTACTAAATATACACACCCGCGCGCTACGCATGGAACATGCGGTGGATTATTGTGTGACAGTGGATTTATTTCGCCCAGTTGGATTATTCGCAGTTTACGCAAGAGATTTATTGTTCGCATTTAACTATGCCTATCTGAATTTCAGAGAACAATGGATTATTATAATGACATAAGTTAAAAACACAGCAAACAGTGAATTAATTATTTGTGAATTACTATCATTGAAGTCTTTACACGAATTTTATCCATTTATTTTCAGTGACAACTTTTAACAGTGACTAAGTTCTATCACCATGTATTTTCAATCGGTTGCATATATTCATTTCAATTCAGACATTTGTGAAAGAATCATTGCTTGTGTGTAAGATATGCTACTTTATAAACAGCGTTCATGTTGCTACCGTCTAGTGCACGGACAATTTTGTTTAACTGTGACTTGTGCATAAGACATTCCACTTTGTGAAAAATGTTCTTAATTTTTGCCGTCTAGAGTACGGACAATTTGGACTACTTATGATTTCATACGCGGAGTCATTTTCAATACATTTGTGATCATTCCTATTAGTCTTCTCTCATCACCCATCGGGAAAAAGCCGGGGATTAATCATGTGCACGGATCTCCACAGCCGCTACCAAACCAATGTAGGGAATAAATAATCTCGCAAAAGTCCCCTACAATGTAATTAATTGAATGATGTCATGAACACCATGAAGAGTGACGACTTGTTTTGATCATGGGAGTAAACCATTAAGAATAGATATGGTATTTACGTGAATAGAATGTTTCCGCTGATTTCTAGCTAAGACATCGCCAAATTGGCCTGGACAGCGTTCGAACACTACACGCATTCCGAAAACTCACAAAGGTGATTGGCCTTTACTAGCAGCAGCTTGGTAATGTCTAAGCTAACCTCGGTTGAAATGCAAAACACATACCTGAAATTATTATCAAAGCGAAAAACTCCATACTGAATTTGAAGTTTCAAGACAAACAGCTAGCCATCCAGTTCTCAAGTTCTGAATAAAAGCATCAACGAAATCATTGAGCCACTGTTCCTGTCTCAAGACCCCAACCTCCATGGATTTACGTGAAATCGATCATGTAAAATAGATCTGATCACACCACTAGACGTAATAAACAATACTATATCCATAAGCAATGTTGCCATTGTAATAAAATTCATGCCATCGTCTGTTTATGAATTTGTCTATCCAGACATTTTCCGAGTATCCTAGGATTCATTCTCAAATAACTCACACAAAGACAATCCGTTGTCACTCTAGACGAAATGTCAATTCTTACACTCTTTATCAATACCAAAATTACAAAGGTTAAAGATTAAGGCTTCATTTCCTTATTAATTTAGTCAAGGTTGCCAAATTGATAAAAAACACCTGCCCATTTATTTACGTGTATTTGTCAGAATAAACTAAGAATTTCGCAGTGTAGAAAATGCAATTCATCCAGTAAACCGGTTTCGTCCTTATTGGGAACTCTTCACGTACTGCCCAGAATTTGCCGCTGACAGGACTCGAAACTGGGCACGTCTGCCTCTCAGTTTATGACTCCCACCACTGAGCCACAATACCGCATGATACACACAATTCTCAATTATGTGCCAGCTAGTGTGTTTTGGTTAGCTATTCCTTCAGATGGAGTCTACATGGCATCCCTGGTTTATATGAACAAATGTATGTACATAATGGCACATGTGATTGTATCAAGTCTGCAACCTTGATTAAAGCAATTAACAAATTCGGCTTCGCCAACTCTACGGGCTCACGTGCAACTACTCAGAAGATTACTAGCCCACGAACTGGAAACATAGAGCAAGTGTTTAGGATTTCTGGATAGCCGCTTATTGTCAGACTCACAATCTCGCATGGCATTTGTAGTAGAATGCCTCCCAGGCTCTATTAAGGGACGGAGCATTACACATTTCTCCCAAATTCAAATTACAAACATGGAACATATCCGCAATCGCTTTGAACGTGAAGTTCCAAAATCGAAGAAGGCTGAACAAAATTTTGTGACTGTACTTAGCTGAAATTTGCATGGCTTCAAAGTAGTACGAGCTTAGGTGCTAAACTGAACCAAATTAACTATGGTTGAAACCATCCTCGGGTAAATCCTCTTCAGTTAAATACTGTTTGTTGCGAAGAACTAATATATATACAGGTATGTACTAGGTGTTGCGAACCTAGTAACAAATTAGTTCACTGCTGAGTCGCCAGTAAGCACGAAACGAATGTGCATAAGATTATACTTTCCGTTCATGCTGCCTTTGGTTTATCCTTCTGGTGACAACTGAACTAGTTTGTTACTAGGTTCGCAAATCCTCTTCAGTTTGTTGCCAATTCGATCAAATTATTATTGAGTCTGTTACAGGCGGTATTTGGCCTTGTCCGGATGCTAGCAAATTGTGGTTAGGATTTGTGATTCGTGGCCAGTTGATTAGAATATCATGTTGATGAAACTTTACACTATTTGGGCCAGGTATTTGTTGTTTTATATAAATGGTTACATAGATATTTAATACATTTTCTGGTTTTTATAGTGTAGAATTGAGATATTGGCCAAATTGACTGGGGGCCCCGATTCCAATATATGATCGCAAATAGCTAATTTTCCTGAATTTCCAAAGCTTTTTAATCTATTTCAACGGTAATTTTTGCTGTATTCTTTAAATCAAGTTTGCGAGCTTGAAGTAAACACCAATCCCAACAAAACCGCCGCCAGCAGCAACGCACTGTCGCGTTTCGATCTTCCTTTAACATCATGAGAGTACGACGACAAACTAACTATCGAGGATCAAACCGAATTGAATATATACGGAAATCAAATTTAGATATGCGGCTCTCACCTCTAGCAGTCTTGCATACATTGAACATGACTGGAAATGTCGGCTGCACAATTTCTATGCAGTCACGAACTTTAACTGTTTTTACCTTTCGCCACATATACATATATAAGCAATACAATTTAACAATAATTGTTTGCGCGGGTGGTGGTAAAAATTATTTAAATCAAGTTTGCGAGCTTGTATTTAACCAATCGTCGAACAACATAACATAACTACCGCCAGCCGCAAGGCACTGATGCCTTTCGACCTTCCATGATCATCATCATAGAACGTCCGGACATACATAAATACATACATACATACATACATACATACATACATACATACATACATACATACATACACACATACATACATACATACATACATACATACATACATACATACATACATACATACATACATACATACATACATACATACATACATACATACATACATACATACATACATACATACATACATACATACATACATACATACATACATACATACATACATACATACATACATACATACATACATACATACATACATACATACATACATACATACATACATACATACATACATACATACATACATACATACACACACACATACATACATGCATACATACATACATAAATGTAGATATATACATACATACATAAATGTAGATATATACATACATACATACATACATACATACATACATAAATACATACATACATACATGCATGCATGCATACATACATACATACATACATATATACGTACATACATACATATATACATAAATACATACATACATATATACAAACATACATACATACATAAATACATATATACAAATATACATACATGCATACATACATAAATACAAAACATACATACATGCATACAAACATACATTAACGGCTTTTTTTTTACCTGATTTTCGGATTGCGTACCGAAATATTTGAATCCACGAATACATTAACGGCTGTTTCTCTTTGATTGCTGGTAAAGGCAAGTGTGTTACCCTAAATAACACTCGTAGTTTGGCTGCATTAAATGTGCGTGTCAATGCTGCTTCAACTTTCTTTTGTGCCATTCGGGAAACTGCATCCCCCTTAAATGGGATGTTTAGGTAGACGGTTTTCTTTTCTGGCCCATAGTACGTCTGTTTCTGGTGAACTCCCCTTTTAATAATTGATTCAATTAATTGTCTGGGATAGCCATTAGACATTAAATCGTTAATTGCTTTATTATATTCATTTTCTTTAGAATCTTGACTAACCAACCTGTCAATTCTTGAAAAGCAACCACGAACTGTTGATAATTTATATTGAAATGGCACAAAACTGCTGTAATGCAAATACTGTGCAGACCATGTTGGCTTATGGTAAATTGTTCTGTTTAATTTACCATTAGTTTCTTTCTTTAATAGTACATCTAGGAAAGGCAGACAGTCATCTTTCTCGTGCTCTGACGTGAAACCGATATTCTTATGTGCTTTGTTGAAACTTTGAAGCAATGTTCGTGATTGCGACCTGTTTTTAAGTACAAGAATTATATCATCCACGTACCGTATATATTGAGCACATTTACTTATGTCACTCTTTAATGATGTATTTTCTAGGTGCCCTAGAAAAATCTCAGCCAACATTGGAGATAAGGGGCTTCCCATTGCGACACCATCAGTCTGTTTGTAGATTTTTCCATTAAAACTAAATCATACGTCTTTCGTGCATAATAAGATAAGCTTGCATAGAGTTTGACCTGACACCGGCGATGGTAATATATCGTGTTCTACTGCTTTGACTATAATGGCAATGATTTCGTCAAAGGGAACATTTGTAAACGAAGACGTAACATCAAAAGATACCATAATCTTGTTTTTAACATTTATATCTTGAATTTTGTTTACAAACTCAAACGAATCGGCAACCTTGAAGGATTACCGTATCATGGCAGAATATATATATATATATATATATATATATATATATATATTTTTGAAATGCGAGTTTAAACAAAATTCATTGTCTCTATCCTCAGTAAAAAACAAAACAAATTTATCAGATATATAAATATTTCTTTGTCTTTCAAATATCACTAATGAACATATCTTTATATATAAATTGAAATTCATCTTGTTTTGCTTTCCAATTTATATATAAAGATATGTTCATTAGTAGATACTTGAGGAGACCATGCGAAAGAAGCGTTTCTTGTATCTGATAAAAATTTCTTTCTGGTTTTGGCAATACTGGCAGTGTACATCGAATATATATATATATATATATATATATATATATATATATATATATATATATATATATATATATATATGAATAATTTCCATCGACCTATGTGGAGACCTTGCCAATGAACAGAAATTCAGTTATTGATTATTGCCCCTCAGTAAGATATGCGACTCTCACCTGCAGCAGTCTTGCATACATTATGAATGACTTGAAACTTTGGCTGCTCAATATCTTTACAGTCACGAAAGGGAACATTCTGCAGGATTATAATTTTGCTTTCCAAATGTTGGCATTGCGTTTTGATCCACGCTAGTCAGCTTGCCGTCGTACTATGAGGCTGATCATGGATAGTCGACACGCGTCAATACGTGCGACTGGCGGTTGTTTTGCTATGTTGTTCGACGACCGGTTGAACACAATAGGATCGGTGCTTATTTCAAGCTCACAAACCTGACCAAAGTAATTGTTTTCACCACTAGCACAATCAGTGAATACTTAATAGTGTGACTGATATACATGTGGTGAAAAATGCAACAAGTTAATGTTTGTGACAGTATAAAAATTGCGCAGCCATTATTTTCAGTCCAGCCCAATATACGTCAAACTAAAAGGGGTGAGAGCCACAGATCTAGATTTGCCTTCCATACATTAATGCACTGAGGTTTAATCCTCTATAGTCAGTTTTCCGTCGTACTCTGATGATGATCATGGAAGGTCGAAACGCGTCAGTACATGTGAAAGACGGTAGTTTTACCATGTTTTTCGACGACTCGTTAAATACAATTTAATTTGTGTCTAAATGATTGGTATCGTGCATGCCCCCATTCAGTTTATAGCCTAGCAGCTCATATTCTACGTAACGGAACACGGACACTGCATCCAATATGAGGTTAAAACGTGTCAGACACGATCTTTCATTAATAGGTTGTCACCATGCTAATTTTGATGGGATTTCATTTTAGAAATGTATCGATGGGCCCCAATAAACACGCATAAAAACTAGATCTGAATTTTGTAATCAATTTCTTTAAAGATATTTATTTTGTTTATTAACCTGCGAATGACAACTGTTGTGTCTCACTGCTTACATGTTACGCAGCACATTTTTATTCCTTTATGTGAAAAATGTCTGGAAATCCGCCTGATTTGCCGTTTGATTTAGAAAATTAAAGAAACGTAAAATGGTTGAAACGCAAAATTTAACAACCAAAAGAAAGGCGTTTGGAATGGGTTTGCAGACACACGCACATACACACAAAATATAAATGTTGTGTGCAATTATTGTAAAAAATATATTTTGTTTATTTTCCTGTGAAAGACGATTATTGTAGCTGACTGCTTTCGAATTACGCTGCTCCTTTTTATTACTTTATTTGAAAATCATCTGGAAATCCGCCTGATTTACCATTTGATTTTATAAAAGAGATTTTAGACTGGTACATATAAGTACTCCTTCCAATTTTTTTTAGTCTGAAAGCAATTGTATTCATCTATTTAGTAATATTTATGTACATTATCTAGGATCAGAGTCTTCTTCCAAATTGAGCTCCAACAGCAAGCACGAAATGCGTGTTTTAAATAGAGTAAATCCCAACAATAAGCTATCTAGGTTAAAACTGCTTTTATTAAATAAGTCAAAACGCTAAACTGTGTATATTCTCTAAAACATTTCTTCATAGATATTTATACTCGGTACCTTATAACTAGCTATATACAAGGTTGCACATTCAGTTAAAGGTGTCTGGTATCTCCGCCTGGTTGAAATTTGACGTGCTAGGAACTCGAGGACTTGATATATTAGATGTAAAATTTTCTGTGTCAGTTGCTTGAGACATTAATTTTGAACTCGTAAACACCTGTTTTATCGTTTTCCCTTTATGTGTTTATCGAATTAGTTGATGCAAATGAGAAGAGTACCATGAATAAAAGTGAATTTAATCAAATCTCGCTGAATCCAACAGCCGATTTCGCCATTGACCAAACTGAACTAGATCGACTATGGCGATTAATCGACATGCGACATTTTGGCGGCCCAGAAAAGAAGAAAAACGCCATCACTTTAGGCTCGCAGAACAAAAATGAGAGTCAGTCGTCATTAATTTCACCAACGCCGATGGAAGCAATTTTAAATGAATTTGACGTAGGATTTCTAGGGTCAGTAAGGTATGACGACCAAGCAATGTATCCTCAGCAACATCGGATGTTTGCGAGAGAACCTCCGAGAGGTTATCATTATTCCGACACTAGTGGAAGTGCCGTTTTGTTTCCTTCCAGTTGCGGACCGGTGAAACGTTTATAACTAATACTACCGGAAGACGTGTCCATTGGCAAAGAACTAATTAGATTCACGGCCAGTGATACTGATAGTGGAAGCAATGCCCAATTGGAGTACTTCATCGATAAAAGAACATTACCAGGTGAGTGATTAATCGATACCGACAATTTAATTTATGAACGGTTGTGCGTCCTATCACTAACCTTGCTCAATGAACCAGTAGTTTGCGAAACGAGGTGTTAAATTGCTCGCGCTTATTCGCAACTTACAAAGGGTAAAATGAAATAACTTTATTAAAAACAATTTTTCGTGGCGGAATTTATGAACCAATCAATTTCTTTTCTATTAGTAACGCTTGCTAATCATAACTGTTTATTCTGAGTATTTTGCAGTTATAATTCTCTCGTTTACTTTTGCTCTGGCTTGGTGTGTGTTTCCGTGTCAGTTTGAAGTAATTTCAGTTGCACGACCTCCTAACCGACTTGAATACTGAAAGCGAGAAAATTGCTGAACAAATTTAGACACAAGGTTACTGCCACAGACTCGCACGATGGTATCAGGCAACTGATGACACTATTATCGATTTTCCACGTAAAGCACAAATTGATTTAGAATAAAAATTTTATTTAGCAGAATTGGCCTTGGTAGTTCTCTCGTCAACACCCAACTTGACTGAAATTTTCGCCTCTGTATAAACTTCATTTGTAAAGAATCTGGTGGAGATTTGAAATATATTTTGGTTTACAATATACATCAGTATAACATATATTGAATATACATCCTTGTTTAAGTATAATTAATACAACCTAGGTTGTGTGTTTTTTATTGTGTGTCTACTAACAGTTTCGTTCAATGCGAATCAAAAAATATGCTAAAATTGGCATTAGAAAATATATAATCCCATAAACATATGCTTTACATACATCCTGGCTACTCATCTGTGTGAAACGGTATGAAGCCCTTTACTCATTAAATATTTGGTCAGGGAATGAGAGTCCGCTTTTCGGTATGAACTCATTTACGAATGTGTACACCTGCAGTAGTGAAGCTAACTTCAATGCGACTTCAAAGCCATCTTACTATTTAGAATGTTAACTGGGCCTGCAAATCATACCAACATGATTTTTGAAAGATTGGTGTAATTGCGGACCTGGATTAATTGAAATTACCCGATATGCGTTTTGACTAACGCATTTTTCATTGTTCCAGTAGTTTTCTTTTTGTAAGTTATTTCGGGCATACTTACCATAGGCCTTCATCAGTTGCATTCTGTTTCACAAGTTTAACAAACGAAACAAATGAAGCAAGCGCGTTATTACCTCTAGCCATAATATTTATACTTCAGACTGACCTTTCATTATATATTCGTGAGTCACATGGTTGTGGGCGCCATTTCAGTTACGTCATTTACATGGAGTGTGTAAAACGAATAGTTAACGCATGCAATTGATAAATTATTATTCAGCCACTCTGGTCTAAATTAGTTAGATGAAATCAACAGTTTATGAAAATGCACACACACACATGTGACACGGGAATATCTAATGCAAGGTCAGTCTGAAGTATAAATATTATGGCTAGAGGAAAAAACGGGCTTGCTTTATTTGTTTCGTTTGTTAAACTTGTGAAACAAAATGCAACTGATTTAGGCCTACGGTAATTGTGGCCGAAATATCTTACAAAAAGAAAACTACTGGAACAATGAAATTCTTTAAATCAAGTTTGCGAGCTTGAAGTAAACATCAATCCCATTGTATTTAACCAGTCGTCGAACAACATAACATAACTACCGCCAGCCGCAACGCACTGACGCGTTTTGACCTTCCTTGATCATCATCAGAGTACGACGGCAAACTGACTATCGAGGATCAAACCGCATTGAATATATATGGAAATCAAATTTAGATATGCGACTCTCACCTCTAGCAGTCTCGCATACATTGAACTTGACAGGAAATGTCGGCTGCACAATTTCTATGCAGTCACGAACATTTGATTAGATTTTTTAAAATATTCCCGAGAATAATAAAACAATAATAATAAGAAAAATAATTGTATTTAGAGTTAATTTCTAATTATTTCATCGTGTATGCGTAAGTAAACATGTAAATTTATTTTCCAAAGGTCAAACAACCAGGAAACTGAAACGGATAGAAAATGAAGTGAAGGAGCGGCCAAACATTTAGGTGCAATTCCTTTTTTTGCTTCTAGGAAATATGCAGATACGTTTAACTAGGGATTGTTAAATTTGCGCAAACTTTTACGATTCTGTTAACTTACGTTTTGCTCAATTTGACGACAAGTAAATCAAATTAACATGACCCAACTCTTGCCACTTGGTGAACTATTAAGGTGTAATTCAATTGAAATTGGCCTAATTTAGCGTAACTTTTGAATTTAGAGTAAATTTTCCGGTTTACCACTTCCACACTGCACAGGATGGCTCTTTAATTGATTGAACGTTTAAAAGGTCGACATAGTACTAGATGTATCTCTCTCTCTCTCTAACTCTCTCACTTCTCTCCTCATTTCTATATAATCATCTATTCCTATATCTCACCCCATCTCTATCTCAAGATCACTCATTTCTCACTTTATCTCTTTCCTCTCTTTTCATATTTCTCCTTCCGTCTCTAGCGCTATTACTCACTCGATTTACTAACGATTATAGACAAGCTTTAGGCCGTCTGTGCTATTTTATCTGGCAAATCGGCATAACGGCAAACAAGATGGGACTGCACACGGTCGAGGTGATTTGGCTAACTTTTTTGGGGAAATGAGCTCAGTTAATTTCAAGTGATTGTTCACTCGAATTTTAAATCAATCAGAGCGAATTTTCAAAAAATGAACACTCCCACACACTCCGATTGAATTTTTATGAAATTTTCATTCATTTGCAAGCCTTTTCTGTATTTATACGGACCTAAACACCAATGGTATGCCTTGATGGTTCAACATCGCAATTTGTCAATTACGTTTACTCCACTACTCTTAAGGAAAAGGGGGTTACACCAGAATAAGCATGCAAAAGGCTGTATAATCCCACAGAACACGCGTTTGTCACTTACTAGTTCCACACTAGTAGGATGTGGCATGCATATTTAAGTAGAAATAAGATGAATTCGTGTGACATCCAGGTGCTGCAAACACATGATAGCCAATCTAATGAGTTTGACACTTTAAATCAAGTTTGTGAGATTGAAGTAAACACCAATTCCATTTTATTTTGTCAGTCGTCAAATAATATACCAAAACAACTGTCATTCACTGTTCGACGACTGGTTAAATACAATGGGGTTGGTGTTTATTTCAAGCTCGCAAACTGGATTTAAAGAATTTTTACCGCCATCGCGCATCCGACTCAACTCCGGCACAAGAGTCAGATATCTGATCACAATACACTGAATAGACTATCGAACTATCATTGGCTTAAATAAGCTACAACTTACTCTAAAGAGCGAAACGTGGCTTGAATGGGAGATCGCCGTTTACATATTTACAAATGCATGTACGCAAATCTCATGCATGTATTTATTTAAGTATTCATGTAAGTTTGCACGCATGGTCGTAGGTATGTAGGTATTTATGGACGTATGTATGTTTTTATGTAGAACTGGTTTATGTGCATATGTTGGCATGCTTGTATGAATTTATGTATGCATTTATGTAAAATTGGATGTTTGAATGTATGTAAGTATGTATGTATGTATGTATGTATTTGTGTATGTATGTATGTATGTATGTATGTATGTATTTTTGTATGTATGTATGTATGTATGTATGTATGTATGTATGTATGTATGTATGTATGTATGTATGTATGTATGTATGTATGTATGTATGTATGTATGTATGTATGTGTGTGTTTATGTATATATGTATGTATGTATGTATGTATGTATGTATGTATGTATTTATGTATGTACGGTCGTTCTCTGATGATGATCATGGAAGGTCGAAAGGCATCAGTGCCTTGCGGCTGGCGGTAGTTATGTTATGTTGTTCGACGATTGGTTAAATACAAGCTCGCAAACTTGATTTAAATAATTTTTACCACCACCCGCGCAAACAATTATTGCTAAATTGTATTGCCTATATATGTATATGTGGCGAAAGGTAAAAACAGTTAAAGTTCGTGACTGCATAGAAATTGTGCAGCCGACATTTCCAGTCAAGTTAAATGTATGCGAGACTGCTAGAGGTGAGAGCCGCATATCTAAATTTGATTTCCATATATATTCAATGCGGTTTGATCCTCGATAGTCAGTTTGACGTCGTACTCTGATGATGATCATGGAAGGTCGAAACGCGTCAGTGCGTTGCGGCTGGCGGTAGTTTTGTTACGTTGTTCGACGACTGGTTAAATACAATGGGATTGGTGTTTACTTCAAGCTCGCAAACTTGATTTAAAGAATTGTTGCCACCACCCGCTCAAGTAAGGCATTGACACTGCGCTTATCCGGATTGCCTCAAATTAACAGACTTATTTAAAAACGAAATTTCAATTCGTAATGGCCTTGAAGAAAAACAACAACATAACCGACTCTACAGTCAGAAACAAACGTGGCCGCCGGACAACACCAGCAGCATTCACCAAAATGCAGTCACTGGGAGCGTTATTGAAGAAATGATGATACATCACCTTAATAAACGTTCTGATTTGTACTACAGAAAAATATGAGGTATAATTTATTTAATATCTACAGGCAAATTGGTATAGAGGTCTATAAAAGCGAATAATAAAGATTTTTTGATTTAAAAATAAAACACAGGGCAAATTAACAAAAATAATATTTAAATCGTGCACAATTATGTAAGTAGCAAGTGAAATTGAAAAAAAAATTTCAAAAACATACAAGCGTTATGCAGTTCGGTTGATTATGCCTAATGATTAAGTCTGAAGATAAAATTCTTGATGTAATATAGCTTAAATATTTAAAGGTTCACCAAAATTTTGCACAAAACAATATCACTTCAGAATGTTCAAATAGAACAATCTGAATATACTGGAGAAATATATTTTTGTGGCTTTTCTGTGAACCGTATTTCTATTTAGATTTGATTTCTTCCAACGTGAAAAAATGGTGTAATTCTATTCTATACTGTTGATTTACATATGGCGTTTTTAGCAATCCCTCTCCGTATTTCCCGAGGCTTAACACAAATCATTTTCACAGAAAGTCAACATTTCGTAGTGCCTCACGGCTGCAGAAACACATCAGCAAATGTCAGACATGCAAGTTCTTCTAAGTAAATCGGTATTTTTGAAAATGTCTGATTCGTTACTGGTCACAAATTAGAATTTGGTAGATTTTATCCCCGTCCCCCGACCCTGACTTCATTGACTGTGACAAATCGACCATGATTATGACTGCCGAGTTATCGTACAGCCACGAATCAACGTGACAAGCATTAACACGACTTGCCAAACTATTCTGGCGTAATCCCGTTTTCTGTCGGGCTCCGACGATTCTCAAGAGCAGCCTGTCCAAGTAATTAAACAGATGAAAAATTAGATTTTTGTTTTCTGTACGAACGAAAAGGTGTGTTCACAATTTTTTTTACCCCCAAACGATAAATTGTAGAAAATTGTGAACGGGTTTATAACGGACTTTTTCATAAGTGCCAAGCCGACTTTGAGGATTCTGTGCTTAAGAAATTGATTTCATAAAATGCAATCATAAATGACTCGCTTATTCTTCAACTTTTCCACGTGCTTCCACTTTGCGCCAACAACGCTTTTCAAAGCCGCGTACCTCAGTTCAGACTTGGAATTATTTAGTTAAATACAATTTAAAACATTGCCTTAATCAGTCTTCGAACCGCAACGCACTGACGCGTTTCGACCTTCCATGATCATCATCAGAGTACGACGGCAAACTGACTATCGAGGATCAAACCGCATTGAATATATATGGAAATCAAATTGAGATATGCGGCTCTCACCTCTAGCAGTCTTGCATACATTGAACTTGACTGGAAATGTCGGCTGCACAATTTCTATGCAGTCACGAACATTAACTGTTTGTACCTTTCGCCACATATAAATATAAAGGAAATACAATTTAACAATAATTGATTGCGCGGGTGATGATGATCATGGAAGGTCGCAACGCGTCAGTGCATTGCGGCTGGCGGTAGTTTTGTTATATTGTTCGACGACTGGTTAAATACAATCGGATTGGTGTTTACTTCAATCTCGCAAACTAGATTTAAATAATTGTTACCACCACACGCGCAATCAGTTATTGTTAAATTGTCTTGCCTTAATCATTTTTGCTGAACTAAATTAAATCTATATAAGATTATTTTAAAGATTGATTATGGAAAATTGTAATGCTAAATCATCCAAGTAACTTTCCTACAGTTTCACTTCGTAAAAGGTGCAAATATTTAGTTGCTATGCTTTGCGCGGAAATCGGTGATTTGAGGACATTTCGGTGCGGCATTGAAGCCTCGCGTCTTGCCGTACCACAATTAACAATATGTCATTAGAATGGGTCAACATCTTCTAGTGCCTAGCTGCCAGCGCGTTCCAGTGTGGAGAGTTGTTCAACTAATCATTTACGGAATCTGCCTTGTTGGAGATATGGAACTTTGTGTTTGTTGGTTTGCATTTTTCTCTGTCTGAACTAGTTTTATTTGTTACCATCACAACTGCAATTCACGGGAGCAAACAATTAATCCTAGCTCGCACAAATTCTTCGCATTATGTCTGGTCGTGGTAAAGGGGGACAATCTCGCGTCAAGGCTAAGAGCCGATTTGCACGTGCTGGTCTCCAGTTCCCTGTTGGTCGTGTTCACCGTCTCTCTTATGCAAAGTCAATAATGCTGAGCGTGTTGGTGCTCTACAATCTTTCATTTATTTACATTCTTGGTTTTCATTTGCTATGTGAGTGGTAACAAATATGACTCGGATTTCTATTTCTTGTTTTAGCTGGTTGATAAGTGTGTATGCGTTTGAGTCTGTTTGTGTGCCTGTTTGCATGTAGAGGTCCTTCTCACTTTCTGATGTCTGAGATCTGGTCATTATTGCGTTGATGGCTTGAGAGTTAACCATCTGTTCGAATTGTTCGCTGTTACGTGTACGAGTGCTATTTTTCTAAGCAGTCACGAACATTTATTGTTTGTAGCTTTTTCTATATATATGTGTATAGGTAATATCATTAAACAGTCATTGATTGTGTGGGTGGTGATAGGAAAACTCAAAATCAAGAATGCGAGCTTGAGTTATACACCAATCCCAATGAATTCAATCAGTCGTTGAACAACAAAGAAAAACTACCGTCAGTCATACGTGCTATCGCTTTCCAACCTTGTTCAATGCTTACACATTAAAGCAATGACAAATGTTCATAAATTCTTTAGCATTGCGACTTCAAAGTCAATTGACTGGTCATAATATTGTTAAAGCTGGGCAGAGTGTCAACATCGTGGTTTAAATATCGGCCGAAATGCAACAGAATTGAAAAAGCACCCGACACTGAACACCGGCTAATCCAGCAAAGCCTCGATCGACATCAGTTGCCAACTGTCTTGCTAATCGTGGCATCACCTGGCTAAGCACATATTTATTATATTTCTTTGGTTGCGGAGATGAAGATCATGACGCAGATGATATTCCCGCTGCTAGTGATGATTATCTCTTCTTATTCCAAATGATACAGCTACTGCAAATGCGAAAACCTTAATTGTTTCGCTAACTCTTGATCATTTGCCTCAGCAGGTGTTTACGATTAGCGTAATTGCACTACATCGCCACCATCACAACCAATGAAGTCATCCTCATGTAGTTCGCTTAAAAAGTAATTTTTAAACAATCAGACCAGCACGTGCAAAGGTGATTGAGATTAAGCCACATAGTTTCACCAACGTACACATGCAGGCTTAATACTTAAATGCACAGTTCAAAAATCTAAACAGAAACATACACACAAGAACCAAGTAATTAAATTTAATTGAATGCTTCACAATGACTGTCTCTAGCATACGCACATATGACAAACGCTTATCGTGTTAAATGCCAGTAATAATAATCATGAAAATAATAGCTTAGATTAAGCTGACAAAATTGATTTAAGTAATTGTTATCAATACCCGCGCAATCACTGATTCGATAGTTAACTTTGATTGTTCAATTTTGACAAATATGGTGCTCTTTAAGGTCAAATAATCTTACTCTGTTTTTACACAATATTTCTCTTAACTGTGATTTTAGAAACAATCTCTGTTAGTTTCAAGCAGTTTTAATTGAGATTTCTTGAACTGCAAATTTATTTGTAATTAATAGGGTTTTGTTTATTAAATATACACACCCGCGCGCGATACGTAGGAAACATGCGGTGGATTATAGTGCCATAGTGGAATTACTATTCTTCTTTGGATTATTCGCAGTTTATACAAGTGATTTACTGTTCGCATCTAATTCTATGTATCAGAATTTCAGAGTACAATGGATTATTATAATTAAATAAGTTAAAACCTTAGCAAACAGTGGATTAATTATTTGTGAATCTTTTTCATTGAAGTTTTTACACGATTTTAGCCTATTCATCATCAGTGACAACTTTTACCAGTGACTTTATTTATATCATCATATATTTTCAATCGGCTACATGTATTCGTCACAATTCAGACGTTTGTGAATGGTACATTATTTGTGTTGACAGTATATCGTTTTGCTGCCGTCTGGAGCACGGACAATTTGTCTAACTGTGACTTGTGTATAAGACATTCGATTGTGTTAACACTATTTCGTTTTGTTGCCATCTATAGCACGGTCAATTTGGACTAGCTATGAATTTTCCATGCAACATTGTGCACAATACATATGTGATCATTCGAATTAGCATTCTCACATCACCCATCGGGAAAAGGCCGGGGATTGATCATAAACACGGATCTCAACAGCAGCTACCAGTTCTATGTAAGTAGATGGCAACCCCGCAAAATAGCCCTACAATACAACGTAGAAGATTAGATACTTCCCTGCTTGTCTGGGGATGACAATTACGTCGCGGTATAGATGCATAAAGCTTTTGATGCACATTTAAGAAATTTTTGGCTAAATTGGTTCTAATAGAAGCTTACGTCCTATTTTCATTTACAATCCGCGCAGAATTTCAATTTTATGCGGCAATAAAGAATAAGTATATCATGCTATCCTTATTGCGTGTATTATTATTATTATTATTATTATTACTATTATTGGTAACAATTTTATCATCATCATTATCATCATTATTATTACTATTGTTATTATTATTAGTATAATTATTATTATTATTATTATTATTATTATTATTATTATTATTATTATTATCACTAATATTATTATTGTTATTAATATAGAGCAAGCACCAAATACACGAATCAATGTGGCTAGGACGTTTTAAAGCTGATTGTTATTATTTTTATTATATTCATCAGTATTATGATGATTATAATAATAATTATTATTAATATTTATATATATTATAATTATATATTTTTATTATTATTAATATTATTACTGTGATTTTTGGATATTATTATTATTAGGATGATGATTATAATTATGATGGTGATTAAAATTGTAATTAATATTATAATCATTGCGATTATAATTATGAATAGCATTATTATTATGACTACGATGATGATTACTATTATTAATAATAATTTTTTTTAAATTATTATTGCGATTATATCAGCATGAAGCATATACAGTTGACATTTGCTGGTGCAAACATTGTTTGCGAGATTGCTAGCCTTGAGAGCCGCATATCCGATTTTTCATGCCTTATATATACATTATTACTGGAATTGCCCTGATTATGGCCTGTGGAGGGTGGTTAAACGACAGAACGTACGTCTAACGGAAGTGTTGTTATATTCTTCGACTGTTTAAAATGAGATTGAGGGAACCAAACGTCAGCAGATAAATTCAAGTTAACTACACATTGCTACTATAAGTAGCGAGATGGTTTGTTCTGCTATTTGGAGAACGATGACTGACCCTAGATACAAAGATATTGGATTGTTTATTCTTGGTTGAGGCTATTTCACTTATCCGAAAATAAATATTTTGCGTAAAATTAGATATCTAACGCTCATCCAACCAGTTTTATATTATTTACATTCCTTGCATAGTAGTTCAGTCAACTAAACCTGTCGTAGTTTTCAAAATCTATACTCTTCACAAACCTAAATTTCCTACACAAACTGTAACAATATTGTCCCTTCAATCTGACTTTGTTTTATCATTCCGGTCATAATTTTACTAATTTGTTAATAGGTGCGCAAAAACTGAAACTCAAATGCATATATATATATATATATATATTATTTGCCGTGAAAACGGTACCTAACTGTTATATATTTAATTGAATGATGTCATGATCACCATGAAGCGTGATGACTTGTGTTGATCAAAGGAGTAAATCACTAAGAATAGATATGGTATTTACGTGAATAGAATGTTTCCGCAGATTTCTAGCTAAGACATCGCCAACTTGGTCTGGACAGCGTTCGAACACTACACGCATTCCGAAAACTCACAAAGGTGATTGGTCTTTACTAGCAACAGCTTGGTAATGTCTAAGCTAACCTCGGTTGAAATGCAACAAATATAACTGAAATTATTATCAAAGCGAAAAGCTCCAATTGAATTTTAAGATTTAAGACAAATAGCTAGCCATCCAGTTCTCAAGTTCTGAATAAAAGCATCAACGAAATCATTGAGCCACTGTTCCTGTCTCAAGAACCCAACCTCCATGGATTTACGTGAAATCGATCATGTACGACAAATCTGATCACACCACTAGACGTAATACACAATACCACATCCATAAGCAATGTTGCCATTGTAGTAAAATTCATGCCATCGTCTGTTTATCAATTTGCCTATCCAGACATTTTCCGAGAATCCTAGGATGCAATCTCAAATAACTCACACAAAGGCAATCCGTCGTCACTCTAGACGTAATGTCAATTCTTACACTGTCTATCAATACCAAAATTACAAAGGTTAAAGATTAAGGCTTCATTTCCTTATTAATTTAGTCAAGGTTGCCAAATTGATAAAAAACACCTGCCCATTTCTGTACGGGTATTTGTCAGAATAAACTAAGAATTTCGCAGTGTAGAAAATGCAATTCATCCAGTAGACCGGTTTCGTCCTTATTGGGAACTCTTCACGTCCTGGCCAGAATTTGCCGCGGGCAGGACTCGAAATTGGGCATGTCTGCCTCAGAGTTTATGACTCCCACCACTGAGCCACAATACCGCATGCTACACGCAATTCTCAATTATGTGCCAGCTAGTGTGTTTTGGTTAGCTATTCCTTCAGATGGAGTCTACATGGCATCCCTGGATTATATGAACAAATTTATGTACATAATGGCACAGGTGATTGTATCAAGTTTGCAACCTTGATTAAAGCAACTAAAAAATTCGGCTTCGCCAACTTTACGAGCTCACGTGCATCTACTCCGAAGATTACTAGCCCACGAACTGGAAACATAGAGCAAGTGTTTAGGACTTCTGGACAGCCACTTCTGCTCAGATACAAAATCTCGCATGGTATTTGTAGGAGAATGCCTCCCAGGCTGTATTAAGGGACGTAGCGTTACACATTTCTCCCAAATTCAAATCACAAACATGGAACATATTTGCAATCGCTTTGAACGTTAAGTTCCAAAATCGAGGAAGGCTGACCAAAATTTTGTGACTGTATTTAACTGAAATTTGCATGGCCTCAAAGTAGTACGAGCTTAGGTGCTAAACTGAACCAAATTAACTGTGGTTGAAACCATCCCCGGGTAAATCTTCCTCAGTTTGTTGTCAATTCGATCGAATTTTTATTGAGTCTGTTAGAGGCAGTATTTGGGCTTGTCCGGATGCAAGTAAATTGTGGTTAGGATTTGTGAGTCGTGGCCAATCGATTAGAATATCATGTTGATGAAACTTTTGAATATTTAGGCCAGGTATTTGTTTTCTATATAAATGGCTTTATATATATTTAGTACATTTTCTGGTTTTTATAGTAAAGAATTGAGAAATTGGCCAAATTAACTGGGGGCCCCGTTTCCAATATATGATCGGAAATAGCTAATTTTTCTGAAGTGCCAAAGCTTTTTAATCTATTTCTACGATAAATTTTGCTCGATTCTGTTGATCAATTGAATCTTCGTACGTCCAATATATGTGCTACTGCACTAAATGAGAATTTGTAGACTGTGAAAAACTTTGAAGGAATTTACTATTGATCTTTGGCATTCAAACTCATGATTCTCTGTTTGAAAAAATGGGATATTAACTTTAACACTAGGTAAATTCGCCTTAGTTAATCAATTTAACCACCGTGCAATAATTAAGTCGGTACTTCGCCTCTAAATTTTAAGTTTAGGAAGATCTGATTGACGGTATCCCCTCTGGTACGAATCTGACGTGGTCTGATTTTGACATCAGTGAATCGCTCTGGGTAGATTTTCATTAGCAAAATTTTCCTCAGGTAGCCCAGTTCTTCCTCGATCCTGTGTTCAGAGCAGATCTTCATTATTCTGTTTGCAAGGTTGTGAACTATGTTTCTTCTGTGAGATTTTGGCACACTTATGTTGTAATGAATGTATTGCCCGGCGAAAGTGGATTTCCTAGGTATGGGCAGTTTCAAATCACCATATGGTTCTCGATTAAGTTGGATGTCCAGGGAGAGAAATCTATTGCCTTTCTCTACGTCGAGGGCGAATTTGAAGTCTGGATCAGCTCCATTGGTTTGGGTTTCGGATTTCGGATGGGTCTTCTGCTTCAGGGATAAACAACAAGATATCATCTATATAATTAAACGAACATTGGTTGCACGGGTGGTGATAACAATTATTATAATCAAGGTTGCGGTCTTGATAAAAACACCTGATCCATTAATTATTTACATATGTCAGTATAAACAAAGAATTGCATAGTGAAGAAAGGCAATTCATCAGTAGACGAGTTTCGTCCTTATTGAGACTCATCAAATTACTAGCCAGAATTTTGCCGCGGACAGGATATGAACCTGGGCACGTCTGCTTCGTATGTGGTGTCTGTTCAGTAATGACAGATTGGGCATGGTTAGTTGGAACTTTGGGACTAAATGGATGCCATATGAGCTCCACCTAAAGGAAAAATTGACTAACCAAGTTACATTAGTTAGTATATAACTGAAAATTGTGTGTAGTGTAGTGTGCGGCAGGATAGCTCAGTGGTTAGAGCACCAGATTCCGAAGCAGACGTGCCCAGGTTCGTATCCTGTCCGCGGCAAATTCTGGCCAGTACTTGATGAGTTCCCAATAAGGACGAAACCGGTCTACTGGATGAATTGCCTTTTCTACACTATACAATTCTTAGTTTATACTGACATATGTAAGTAATTAATGGGTCAGGTGTTTATATCAAGACCGCAACCTTGATTATAATAAGATATCATCTACTTAACTTTTGAAAAGAGTACACTAGTCAATTATAAATTTTAGGCTCGTTTATTCAAGATGATGCATGTATACATCTGCCAGGAGGGATGCAATGCAGCTACACCATTGACCTGATGGTATTATTCCCCTTCAAATGTTAAAAGCTCGTCTTTTGTACAAGCAAATATGAGGTCTTTGATAACATTATTATCCATAGGAAAATCTTGAGCCTCATTCTTCATCAGGTCACAGAAGATTGTCGTTATCTTATCCAGTGCAATGTTCGTAAATACGGGTGAGACGTCAATCAAGACCATTTTATTCTGTAGAATGTTCTTCCCTTTCAGTTCATCTGTTATCTGGTAAGAGTCCTTGTTGATGCTTGTGTTTATAATATTTCGTGATGGTTGAAGTAGTTTGCAGAGAAAATTAACTGGATTATATTGCGATGCATTGAGAATTGACATGATGGGCAGCATCGGAGGAGCTCCAGAAGCTGTCAAGGCTTTATGTGTCTTTGATTTTACATGCAATAATAGAATTTGTCTCAGTAACTAAAGTTAATATATAACTATTTATAATTAGCAGACCAATCATTATCTCACATATACATCATCTCATCTCGTATGCAGAATATTTTAGGGGAGAGAGACAGAACCGAACCTTTTGCTATTTGTTATAACTGTATTGCTACTATGTCACGTAATCAAAATTAAAAATGATAAAACTAAAACCTTGACTATCATATACTGTATTTTATTTAAAGCCGGGAACTCTAATGTATACAATGGTGTATGAGGTATTGTGCAAATAGCAACAAATTAGTTCAAATATGGAGCAGCAAGTTACGTAGATGGATGGAGAGTGAATGTTATAGCGACGCTTAGGTGCACGATTAAAGAGAGAAAGATAGAGATAGTCTGGACAACTAAAGTTTTTCAAAAAAAAACTAATCGTAAGCACAATGCAAAATTAATCAACTATTAGAAATAATTGCATAAGAATATTAGCTCATATGACTAAAATAATTCATTATATCTATATACATATATATCTAAATATAATATCGTAACACCTTTATATATATATATATATATATATATATATATATATATATATATATATATATATATATAGAAAAAAGACCATTGTTAATTATTAAACATGAATAATTTCTATTCTTATTATATATTTATTTATTACGTTAGTCACACCTTATATCAATATATAAAATACATGTCAATATGTATAAAAACATATATATGAATATAAGCAACAGTGTGAGACCAACATCCCTAATCCTATATATATATATGTACATTAGTAATAAATATTTATTAGGTTATGCACACCTTATATTAATATATAAAATACATATCAATATGTATAAAAACATATATATATATATATATATATATATATATATATATATATATATATATATAAGCAACAGTGTGGATCAAATATCTTTAATCCTATCTATATATATGTATATATATACGTTTGCATATTTCTAATAAATTATTATTTTTCTTTGTTCTTACTGTTTTTTAATTTTTTTATTTACCAATTAATCAAATTGTATCTTTATTTATTCACACCTTATATAAATATATAAAATACATATAAATATGTATAAAAACATATATATATATATATGTAATCTCAGGTATATAGGCGAAACCATGCTACCTATAAAGGTTCGTAGAGGTGAACGTAAGACAGCCTGCAAATATGGACACATTCTAAGATCAGACCTAGCTAGGCATTCGAAGGAAACGGCTCATGAAATAGACTGGGAAGGATGCAAACGCATCGCGTTATGCAACCGCAACAGATTAACTAGGCTAATTAGAGAGTCAATTGAAATAAAATCAGGAAAAGGTGTAATGAATGTAACATCGGTAGGAAAATCATTGGGCCCAATATTTAATGAAGCATTTTCTATGGTCATAAAACGTGAGGCTACGGAACATGAATTAAGTGGGAACCTAAGTAAAAAACCTCGCTTATAGAAAACTGATTGCGAATGATCTGTACCAATATCAATTACCTATATACTTATTTTTCTCAATAAAAATATCTCAGAAGAGGGTATACCGATTTAGCATGGGTTAGTAGATAGGACATTAGATAAGACACATTTGACTTACATTGTTGCTTATATTTTATATATTTATGTAAGGTAGGAATATCTTAATAAATGAATAATACGTAAGTCCTAGAGAAGATATTCATGGTTAATAGCTATCATGTATCCTTTTAAGAGGAACTAAAAATGTGATAGATAGACGGATATATAGATAGGCCTATCGGTAGATTGATAGGTTTATTCTATATACATAATATATATATATATATATATACGGACATTAATCATTTTAGACATTACCATTAAAATTATATATTTATTTGAGATGGTAAATATATATATATATATATATATATAAGACATTTAACTCACACTGTTGCTTATATTTATATATATATGTTTTTATACATATTTATATGTATTTTATATATTTATATAAGGTGTGAATAAATAAATATACAATTTGATTAATTGGTAAATAAAAAAACAGTAAGAAAAGAATAAAATAATAATTTGAAATAGGCAAACATATATATATATATATATATATATATATATATATATATATATATATATATATATATATATATATATATCGATAGAATTAAAGATATTGGACCCACACTGTTGCTTATATATATATATGTTTTTTATACATATTGATTTGTATTTTATATATTAATATAAGATGTGCATAACCTAATAAATATTTATTACTAATGTACATATATATAGGATTAGAGATGTTGGTCCCACACTGTTGCTTATATTCATATATATGTTTTTATACATATTGACATGTATTTTATATATTGATATAAGGTGTGACTAACGTAATAAATAAATATATAATAAGAATAGAAATTATTCATGTTTAATAATTAACAATGGTCCTTTTCTATATATATATATATATATATATATATATATATATATATATATATATATATATATATAAAGGTGTTACGATATTATATTTAGATATATATGTATATAGATATAATGAATTATTTTAGTCATATGAGCAAATATTCTTATGCAATTATTTCTAATAGTTGATTAACTTCGCATTGTGCTTACGATTAGTTTTTTTTTGAAAAACGTTAGTTGTCCAGACTATCTCTATCTTTCTCTCTTTAATCGTTCACCTAAGCGCCGCTATAACAGTCACTCTCCATCCATCTACGTAACTTGCTGCTCCATATTTGAACTAATTTGTTGCTATGTGCGCAATACCTCAAACACCATTGTATACATTAGAGTTCCCGGCTTTAAATAAAATACAGTATATGATAGTCAAGGTTTTAGTTTTATCAATTTTAAATTTTGATTACCGTGACATAGTAGCAATACAGTTATAACAAATAACAAAAGGTTCGATACTGTCTCTCTCCCCTAAAATATTCTGCATACGAGATGAGATGATGTATAGGTGAGGTAATGATTGGTCTGCTAATTATAAATAGTTATATATTGAGTTTAGTTACTGAGACAAATTTTATGATTAAAATAGTGTTGAGTCAAATATATATAAATAGAATGGTTTTGGAACGAGGTTTCCACATTTGCTTAAATCTGCTATTGTGATCATTGTGTTGTGTTGCCTGAGGATGGTGCTGGAAATTAGGCACCGAACCGTCGCCAGTAAACAAAGATGTGATAGAACTGCATTTCCAGTTGAAGTAAGAACAAGTCAACCCGATCAAAGACAAAACAAAATTGGAAATTGTGAAAAATCGGATCTTTGTGTAACTGCCCGTGTACAGCTATTACCCGCGTACGCAAAACGCGGCATTGAGAAGTCGGTTAACTCTCAATCCATGAATACACGAATGACCTGATCTCAGACATCACTTTGGAATACAGCGAGAAAGGCCTTAACATGAAAATAAACACACACACAAACACACAGACACATACGCATATACAACTACTAATCAGCCAAAACTAGTATTATTATTATTATTATTATTATTATTATTATTATTATTATTATTATTATTATTATTATTATTATTATTATTTATATTATTATTATTATTATTATTATTATTATTATTATTATTATTATTATTATTATTATTATTATAAGGAAAGGCGTTATTAGTCGCAGTAGTTGCAGTTGCAGTTGTAGTAGAATTAGAATTAAAAGTAGTATTAGTAGTATAATAAATATGAGGAAGAGGATCAGTAATAGTACTAGTACTTGTATTAGTATTAATATTAGCATTAATATCTTTAATAATATTAGTAGTAGTTGCAGCTGTAGTAGTATTGTTGGTAGTATTATATTTGATAGTAGCATTAGTAATAGAATTATTTGTCTTCCCATTTTTATTTTGGTGATTGTTGCAATAGGCGTAATATAAGAAATTGTTTCTTTAGTAAAAGTTTTTGTTGTTCTATTGGCATTATTAGTAGTATTGGCATTCGTAATTAGTTAGTAGTTATAAAAAAGTAATATGTGGTAGTTTTAGTTATGTATTACTGATTGTTTTAGTAGTGGTTGTAACATTAGAGCTAGTAGTGGTTTAGTACTATTGGTATCGATATAGTAATGATGTTTCATTAAGTTTTCGTGCTAGTTTATTATTTTTATTTGTGTATTAGTAACAGTGATACATGTCATATTAATAATAGCAGTTATGGTTTTTTTATTAGTTGCATTAGTAGTAGTATTTTAGCAGTAGAATTAGAATAATTGGTAGTAATAGGAGAAGAAGAGGTAGTGGTAGTTATAGTACTATTAATATTTATCGTCGTTTTAGTAGTATTATATTTTATTATTTATAGTAGTATTATGTGTGCATTTGTAATAAAAGCTGTGAATGTAGTAGTAGTAGTAGTAGTAGTAGTAGTAGTAGTAGTAGTAGTAGTTTCGTTATTAGTTCTATTCATACAATTAATAATATTATTATTCGTAGTAGTTTTGGTTGATTAGGCAGTAGAAGAATGTATGTTCGATTGTATGTGCGTTTGTTTACTTCATTGAAATATTGCGAAGTACCGCGTTGCATCTAATAATCTAAATTGGTCTATATATCTTTGTCAGTTAATCGGTTCTTCTCTCGCACAGTTTCACGCTCTCCTAATTCCTGAGAGAATGCGCCTCGTTTCATAACTTGAAGAGACTCTTCTAGTAATTCGCCTGCTTTTGTCTTCTGCAGAGTTTGCTCTAGCTGTTTGACAGGAAACTGAGCAAGAGGTGCACTTGATTAACTCCTTTCAGCATATTTGTTTGCCGCTGGTTTAAAAACATCTTTTTTTGTTTGCATTTTATCGTTTGGTGGTACTCTATTTTAAAAGATGTATTTGTTGTCACAGTGCTGTCCTTTTTGTTTCGGATTTGACCGCATTTTGCTTGTTCGGGACAATTGGTAGCACTCATAGGTCGGTAAAATCTTGAACTTCCTTCATATTCAGATAATGTAATTTTTGGTCTCAATTGATGGGTTCTCACTTGTCCCTTCTTCTTTAAGCCTTCAATTAGCTGATTGTCTGAAAATGACGTTGGATCAAGATGAACAATGGAAAATCTTGATCCAACGTCATTTTCAGACAACGCAAAAATCCAATCTATTATTTGAAAGGTCATCCTTTCTACTTACATTTGTATAGGAGATTTTACTGTCCCATTTCCCCACATTCCTCACCCAAATATTTAGTCAGTAGAGAGCATAATACCGACTCCAACTGATCAGTCGCCTGTAAGCACGAAAATAATATGCTCAAGAGATTATAATTTCCGTTCATGCTGTCTTTTGGTCATATTTCAACTAATTTGTTACTAGGTGCGCAACACCTAATACATAATTGCATATATATATATATATATATATATATATATATATATATATATATATATATATATATAAAAGTTTTCCGCCCCAAACTGTGTCTAAATTTTATATATTCCTTTGTGTTGTTCATACAATATAATCGATTAATCAAAATAAGTTTGGTGCTTATCTCATATTCGAAAACTTTGTTTAAATACATAATTGGATGAACATATTTTTACTACCTCACCTCTTAAGCATGCCCAAATAAAATTTACGTCACGTCTAAAGTCCGGTATCAGAAAGGATTTATAAGGAAATGATGGAATTTGTGTCTACTTGTGACAGCGAAAATGACTAATCAATGTTTCTTGAAGGAAGTTATTAATTGCGAACCTAATTAACGTCACCAATATAAGTATCATCAGGAGAACTTTGCACGATGAACAGCCGGTCCGAGTTTTAACAAAAAACGTCTGGTTATACCGCAGTCGGTAATATTGGATAATCCAACACTTTCAATGGTTAGTTCTAATGCCGTGGAAGCCTTCGGAGTGATGTGACCATTCAGCACCCAGTCGTCACGGAGACCGAGACTGCGTGAATTTGAAAATGAGAATCAAACCGTATATAACGGGACTATTACGGAGAATCTCAGAACTACGAAACAAAATCGTGGACTTGTTAAAACAGATTGTTAACAAAAAGAGTGAAATAAAGTTAATTTTATAACGAATAATCAAAGAGTAACATTTTGTGAACTTATTAATATCAAACGCAGAGCAAAACTTCTGGACAACATATCTTCACGTAATGTGCCTGACTACTTATTAAATGTTATATTAAATTTAAATTTATTTTCAAAATTTGTCTTAATTTTCGTTTGACCATGTAAACAGAACTAGCGTTGTTCCAGTTCAATTTCAGTAGGAATAATTTACGTAGATTAAGGGAAATGAAAATGAGCAAAATATAACAATATAACAATACCTACCACATTCCGATAGTTTTAATAGTGTGCTCCCCAAAATACGTTTGATCGGCTACAGCGTGCGGCCAAAAATGTTACAACTCAAAGGCATTAAAATTGAATTACACTACAGCGTCGATGTGTCCAAGAAAGGTGTCGCTGGGAGTGATATCTGTAATTTCGTGCTATCCTTCGGGTTGTTGAAAATTTCTTGTTGAGGCCATTTTTATGTCTTTGCAGAACAGTCTTAAATTGTCATTTTAATTTCGTCATAAATAAACACGACTTCAATATGTGGTGCAATGCATGGACCATTTATTTGGAAATCAATGGGGATAAAGGTGGATTAAACGCATACAATACGTAACAACTAAGAGGGAACGAAAAACACTTGTATGCCGAGACTCGTATAGACATGCGCGTCCCAAATAAAATTTACCATGTCGATTAGCAACAATGCTTTTTTGAATTAGGTTTTTCGCACCTAGTAACAGATAAGTTCAAATTAGTCCAGCACTCGTGATATGGATATGCATACATGTTTATATAAGTTTGTTTGACTATGTATATGTAGGTGATTAGTTTTATCAAAACCTTTCATTTCGTCTTATCGTGTGTTTCGTTCTCTCTCACATTCCTTTTCTCTCTGAGTAACCATCATTCACTGCCCGTCGGCATAACTTGTGTTAAAAAACGGTTTCGCCTGTTTCTCAGTTTTCATTTGGATTTGATACGTGATACGGTACCCTGATAGTGAAATTACACGAATAAGCCCAGAGGATAAATGACAGCAACCTTGAAAGCATCGCTTGCGTTGTTTTGAGTTTGGCAGGAAGGCATGGTCTCTAATTAAGCGCGATGGGTGGTCCACTGTTGTTGATACAGCGCAAAGTGCTAGTAACGCGTAGCTTTGATTTACTGAGATCAAACAAGGCTTAGCGAGCTCTGCCAATACTCGTGACGTAGGTTACACATGGCGCAGATATTTACGATTACCTCACGAAACTGTGCTGCTCCAATCTGAACGATCAGAAGTGCAGCGTTGAAACGGAGTTGTAGCGCATGTTTCTGCGTCAAATTGAAGCAGACTACTTCGCGAGTTAAATTGCTGCCTTTGGCGTTGACGCCTAGCAGAATATTACAGTTAAGGACCGAGGCCAAACCATTCCGTGTACGGTTTCTAATGGCAGACATTAAAG